>CM035431.1:58706207-58743707 GCA_020310875.1 Ceratopteris richardii | reverse complement strand
CATCTTGTTTGCAAAATGTGGTATTAATCTTGGAATCATGTAAATAGTATTTCCCTTTGTGATGAAAATGCGTACACTAACCGATCATTTTTTCTACAAGACTCATCTTGATTAGGTGCTTCTCATTCAAACAACTAACTTGTCATAATAGTTGATAAGTCTTTTATGAAATCTTGAAATATGGACCTTCGTTTCGAGCTCTTCAATTTTTTCTTCTTCATTCCTACGTGGATATGTTTAAGCTATAAATCTCATTATTCAAGTAGTAATGTTGTAGCTATCAATATTGAATGATATTGAATGATATTGTTTGCAACGCTTTATCTTATTGAGTTAATAGTGATATGTTATTTAGGAAGGTTGTCAACTTGTCATTGTTCAATGTAAAACTAAGATATGTTTTAATACATTCTTTGTTTTTGGAAGTATACATCACATGCACTTGCACATACTACTATAGATACTATTTTTTGTTTGTCACATAATTCTAGTAGGAGATGGTTGAACCACTCTTTAAGAGAGAGGATTAGGAAGTAATCCTCAACCATGGCTTTTGGGGCAAGTGGTTAGCCCATCGCACTCCTAATCGAGAGGTTGTGAGTTCAATTCCCAACATTGGTATCAGAGCCTAGTTGAGAAATTGGGCGAGACAGAGGTTCACGCCTCATTCGTGGGCACTTGGAAAAAGCACTTATCCGTTGTGAGTGTGAAACTGGCCTTGGATGAAGGTGCATGGGCATTTGGGCACCCACGGAGGGTGGGATAGGTCCAAATTTGGTCCATGTGCTGGAGTTTGAAGTTGGTGGAAGCGCTCATGCATGGAAAGTGGGTCCAAGAGATCAGAAGGGCCCACAAATGAGCATTGAGGACAATGCTCAGTTTAAGGGAGAAGGAATGTCACATAATCCTAGTAGGAGATGGTTGAATTATGCCTTAAGAGAGAGGATTCGGAAGTATTCCTCAACCATGACTTTTGGGGCAAGTGGTTAGCCCATCGCACTTTTAAATGGGAGGTTGTGAGTTCATTTTCCAACAAGTTGGAAGTATATTATGTATTAAGAAATATTTTAAGTGTCTAGATAGTGGAATTTATATGGTTTCAAACATTTTCATTTTTTTAAAGTATACTATACAAAAATATATTGAAAAAAAAACAAGGAGTTTTTTCTCCTTGCAAAAGGAATACCTGCCCTTTGATTGAAAAAAATAAAGAAATATTTTATCTCCATGAAGATCTCTGTTAAAAAAGAAAGCATCTTGAAGAAACATAGAGAAAAAAACCTGTCATCTTGTGAATATGGGTTTTCATGAGCACTGCTGGAGAGTGGGGCATTGGCGGCGACTCGGGGCTCGGGAGTCGGGAGGGCACAGGACTCAAGAGGCTCCATAGGATATAGCGCGTATGCCGTATAGATTTTCAGAGTTTTCGGGCATGGCGGACCATGCTAGTCTGTAGATACTAGAGCGTCAAAATACAACCTTGCATCTGGGAGTCGTACAGAGTGTTCTGCAGTTTGTAATCACCTTCTTGGAAATATACCAGAATTTATGCAATGTGAACTTTCCCCGGAGAAAAGGTGGCGGCTGGCAGGACGAGTACGAATAGTCGACTGCCTCGACTGGCCGTGCTGGGTTTGATTAAAGAACGTGCAAATTGCAACAGCTATCACTGATCAGCGATTCAGCATGCCGGCGGCCCGGCGGCATGAAAGGACATTTACGCGCAGAGACTCACAATTTTCCAGGCTTCCAGCGTACTTTCTTCTCAGATACGGGCGCGCCGCGCAAGGATTAACATAACCAATTAAAATAAAAAGGGATCAGTTCCGATTCCCGAATGACGATTTGTGAAGGTCGTCGTCTATTTTCGACATATCGGACCTGTGCAGAGGAGAACTTTGTAGTGCACTGTGCAGCCTGCAGGCGCCAGGACGACGAGAATAAATAGGTCTTTGAGGCGGAGGAAATAAAAGCGAGGAATTATGTACTGACATCTTAACGCAACAACAAGGAGGACTGCACGAAAGGAATAGGACGAAAACAACGCAACAACATTAAGGAGGACCTGTACGAAAGGAATAGGACGAAAACGTGAGATGAGCAAGACCTTTTGAAGGAACCCAACGAGTCTACGGTAGTCAGTAAGGAAAGACGATTACATCTCAGAGCACGTTGCTGCATGCATACACTCGATTACCTCTCATCAAGAGGTGTTTCCGTGAAGTCGACGATACATACAGAGAGATAGAGCTACATTGGTAATGGCGCGGTCCGAAGTTCCTTCTGTTGTGCGGGAGTCATGCGCTTGGGTCGCTAACCACGCTTCCCATGTCTCTATCAGCCAGTCAGGTAGATCGGTCAACTTATTTCTCTAACGTTTCTCTCAGCACGGTGGTCGAAGATAGCTTCTCAAATTTCAGCTGTCTGTTCTCGATCGTTTGCTCTCGATGAGTAAACATTTACCTCACTCAATTGGTATCAGGACTCCGTTAAAAAGAACATTCATCCCAAATAACGTGGAACCAAGATAACCCACTTCCCTTCTGCTATTTGAATTTGCGCAGGGGAGCAATATTTGTTGGGCGTTTTTCGCAATGAAATGTAATCCCGACGATGCATCTGATTGGCTGTAGGCAAGCCTGCTCTTCTATTTAGGCTTGAACAACTCACGCACCTTGCGACTCCCCATGCTCACTATTCAGGGGTTTAACGTCAGGAAGCACTCCGGATTTTAAATCCTGGAAGTCACAATCCAGGGTCCAAGTGTTTACCCCACATCACTAGACCAGTATACCTCTTAGACTCTTTTTGCTCGACAAAGCAAGACAATGATTGTTTGCTAAGTAGGCATTGAAATGTCGCTGCAGTTCAGATATATATGTAATGCAGCATTTGAGTCCATTGCTCAGACTTTCATGCTCCTGCAAGAGAAGTATATACATTATAAAACCAAAAAAAGATAATATCTGTTTCTTTTTTTATTTCCTGATTTTTCCTTTTCCCTTCCCTAATGTAGAGCTCCTAAAGATTCGGTATTGTTTAGGTACATTATTCTGGGTATTCTTTTTCTTCAAGGATATGTCTGGTCTGAACATTATTTGACATGTCTGCTGAAATTAAAATGTAACATTCACGTCATCAACCGCAATAAAGGAGTGCTGCTTTTCATACTTGCCTTGATGGAAAAAAATTGGAGATGGATTGTTCTTTTTTGAATTTCATGACACTTGTAACGATATGCAGAATATGGATCGATTTTCATTCTCAGTGCTATTCTTCAACAATCAGACCAAGTGGTGAGGTCCTAGGCCAATATCGCTTTGCTTTGGGGTATTCAAGGTAACACACAGGTTGGGAGAACATGGAGGATAAGCTATGGCTGGGCGTGCTGTGAGAAATGCCAAGATGATGTGTTCCGCTTTCTGTAACTTATACTCCTTGCACTTTCAGTTAAGCTAGACTCTTGAGTAGCGTTTAGCCACATAGATCTGACCAAAGTCTACCTGATTGCTACCCTTGCACCTCTAGGTGCATAGCACATAACCCTGGACCTCTTGGTACTAGGCTTGGAACACCTTAACCCTCTTGTGTCTTGTGATCAAGCGCACACACACACACTCTCGAAGTGGTCGATTAGTCTAACGTCTAACAGCCAAGAATTATATTCATTTAAGAAGGCATACGTACCATATAGATAACACTAGCAGATATTCCAGTATGCAGTCGGTCTTCCAATGGAAAAGTGTTTGCAAAGATTTTTAGTTTCATGTAGACTGTAAAGCAGCCTAGCACTCAACTTTGGTTAAAGGAACAATCATTGAGGAAATTGGTTATTGATATTCTTTTTAGGATAAGAACTTAGTTTTCTTAAAACTTTTAATACCGGACTATTTTCTTTGAGCACTTCAAGTTATTTCCAATATTCTCTTTTGCATGTGTCTCAGAGTAGTGATTAATTATTTGAAATGCCTCAATGACTCTTGATAGAATTGGCCATCACATAGAAATTTGATTAAGATTGCTTTGATGTGGTTAGAGAGTTGTGCTTCCTTAGGAATTGTTTGAAATTGTTTGAGTATCTTTGCATGGAAGTAGTTTTTTAATCGTGTCTTGGTCATGGATGTTGCATCAACACAAATTGTAGGCTAGGGCTCTACGCACAAACAATTGTTGTTGCAAATGTTTTGATATACGGGGTTTATATGGATCAGCTAGTAGTATATGGGTGAAGAAGCTCATCCCTTTTAGTACCCCATCACAAGAGAACATGATTAGATTAATAAATCCAACCTTAGAGTTAAGGACATTAGTGTTTGTTGTAGACATGCTAACACAAAGCACAACTGACATCTAATGGTGTAGATATCAATCCAAGTGACATTACCCTATACAAGTGTATGGAGATTGGCCTCTTAGTGCTTTGGGACTTCAAAAAACAACACTTGAGGAAAGATCAGCCAATAAATCCAACCTTATAGTTTAGGACATTAGTGTTTGTTGTAGACATGCCAACACAAAGCACAACTTACATCTAATGGTGTAGATATCAATCCAAGTGACGTTACCCTATACAAGTGTATGGAGACTGGCCTCTTAGTGCTTTTGGACTTCAAAAAACAACACTTGAGGAAAGATCAGCCTGCGCACACAACCAAATAGAAAGAAACACGTGATTAGAGTATGAAAAACCACTTAACCTAGATAGAGATAGGGTTGGGATACCTCAAGAACACCATGAAAACTCCAAATAAGAAAGGAGATTGAAAATAAGAGCCAAAAGTCCATAATGCACAAAGTTGCACTCTTTCTTTTATAAAGTGACTCATAACTAGGGTTTTTTGTCTTATATACTTATGGACATGACCCTCTTCATGTGAATTTTGGGCAAAACCTTAGAAAATAGGTTTTAGAGCTCATTTGATTGTCAAAATAAAAGCTAAAAACTCTAGAAAACTTATAAGATGATGAAAATGAATTCCTTAGGTGCAAGCACTCTTTTGTCTTAACAAAAGTGGAGTTTGAATATACATGGAAATCTCTAAAATTGGTAAATGCTACATGAAATTGTTACTAAGCAGGCAAATAATGTCATGTATTTCCTCGAATGATTTCCAAATCTTTAGGGTGATGCTCCTTTATTGTGACAAAACCAATCCTCGAAAAAATCTATTAGGTGGATGTGAGACACATAAAGATTGTGTCAATGGTTATTGATTAAGATCACTAACAGACTATTGTTAAAAAATTTTATGAACACACTTCTTCATTAGTTTCTTATGCCTACTCGTAGGAGGACTAACATCTTCAAATAGGCCCCTTCACACTTCAACCACTTGACTGGCTTGTTTCTACATCTTCATTTCATTGAAAATGACATCACCACTTTTGTTTATTGAACGTTTTAGGATCCCATAAGTGATATTCAAATTGTCCATCTCTTTCATATCCAAGAAAATCGCACTTTTTGGATTTGTAGTCCAACTTTTGTTTCCAGATCTTTGGAACATTGACATATATGTCATAGTCAAATACTCAATGGTAATCATGAGGTGGCTATTGTGCTTGTAACTCTTGTGCCATGTTTAGGCCTTTAGCAATACTAGGTAAAAGGTTAATCACTGAACTATATCCAACACTACTTCTCCCCAAAAGGCTTGTGAAAGGTTTCTATGATGGCGTTATCTCATTGATGCTGATGATAAATGAGATTCACACTATTCCAATTGGATCCTCTCGCATGCTCTCCAAATCAAAAAACATCTCAAGAAGATCTCATACGTATCCACAATGCTTTTGCATGTGTTTGATGATGTGCAACTACTACAAATTTCACTTATTAAGAAAAAAAAAACTAGAAAGTATCATGCTTATATATTTAATTAAGATACAAAAGAAGGTCTACTAACTCATAGTGAAATATATCTATCCTATCGCTCACTAAATGCAAGATATCCACGCTTCCTAGTAGAGCTCTAGCGCCGTCGTGCATCACTTCTCCAGCAGCGGATGGACATACACTTGGCCCCCTAGACTTCTATTACAGATTTTTTCAGACCCACAGCCACCCGAGGACCCAGCTCGATGCAGGATGTCACATTACAGAGAGCAGAGGAGCTTAGACGACAGCGTCGACGACCGAGACCCCCACTCCAGAGAGCCCGTCCCCACCAGAGAGAGATTCAGGCGATTCACGCATGCCATGACATGGAGATACGGAGACGTTAGTAGCGCACCCCTGTCGATCTCGATGTGCAGAGCATTTTGAGGATCGCCACAATGCCTTACCCACCTATGCACTATATCCTACACCCACTCCAGGCACTTAGAGCGTTATGACACCACCGAGTCTCCCCTCCCTATGCATATCATATTTGTACATCATCTATTGAGCATACAGAGTGCATACCCATAGCACCCCATACCCTTGATGCCATCTATTATCCACTCCTTTTATATTCAGTTTTGTACCCACACTTTATTTTCCTTTTGGGATCACAGTGGATTGGATCATATTGATGTATATGTTTTGTCTCATAGGCCGATTTTGGTCTCTAATAGACGTTAAAATGTCTTTCTTTCTTTCTTCTCTCTGTGTCCTATTGATAATGTTTAGGATATTGTCTCCTCTTGTAGCTCATTTCCCTCTCGCTCAAGAATATATGAGGGCTTTCATAATGCTTCGTGAATAGCACGTCTATGCTTAAAAGTTTCAATGAGAATAACTTTGATGCATTTTCTAGAAATTCAGATGGATGTTGATATTGATTGATACTCTTGATAGATTCACAATATAATATTGTTTGGTTTATCTTTATCTTTTTCCTTTCAATGAAGAAGTATGAAGTTGTTGTGCTTTGCTTTCGTGAGTGATCGTATATGTTGGTGCATAGCATGGCAAACTCTATCCATTATATCCAGTATATTAATCCATCTTGTTCAAATATATATATTTAGGAGTTGTCATTCTCATGTGCACCTGAAGGTGTGTTGAGTGTGGTTGAAGTGGTGAACTATGATGATCAATGCGATTGTGGTGGTGTAGATGCATCATCGCCGCTACAACATTCATTGCTACTTGATGAATGTAAGCTTGTTGATTAGTGTGATGAGTTGGTGTTTATGAGCCTCTAGATGATCTAGCAAATTTATGACAGTGCCATTGACTAAGCACTCTATAGTAAGATCCATTGCGATACTATGGAGATGTGACACCTATAGGTGTGGTTAGATGGAATACTAAGAGGAATTGATGGAGGGGAAGTTTGAGAAGGAATCAGATAGGTGGATGTCATAAACATTTGAGACTATTTGCATCTTTGTAGGAGTCATGTGAGACGAGATGTCTTGGAAGTCTACATCATTTTAAGATCATGGTGTATCATCGACCATGCTAGAAAACACGCACATAGGCATGATTCATAGAAGAAAATAAACATTAAAAAAAAGCCTTGAAGTTTATGTATCTAAGTATATATACTAGTATAAATCATAAAATCTTTTTTAGGTATTTATGTATATATGCTATCAATAAATTTTAAAAGTAAGATCGAGACATAGAGGTAGCCGCCTCTCTGCTAGCTCTTGCAATGTTTTTTTTTTTTTTTTTTTTTTTTTTTGAGTCTTGGATGGGGGCCGAAGAGGCTAACCTGTGCAGAAGGCAAAATCTATCCGCTCGCTTCATCTTCTAAAGAAGACCTATACATGACCTTCCTTCACAGGGCAAATGGTCTACTTATCCCAAAGAATCGGTGTGGTGAGATACCCAATGCCTCGGATACGACATTGGACTTTTATGATGATGAGGGGAATGGCATTACCCTAGATGACATCTCCATTTCATGTTCTTCATTAGAAGATCGAGACTTTGTCCCTATGAATGATACCAATTCAAAGTAGACTTTATAGTGTGGATAATAAAGTCGGCTATCTAGATAGCTCATGCTTGATGTTAGGCTCTAACATGTACATGTCACAAGCATGTTATTACTAGTTTGTAGATGGTGTAGAGTTTGTCGCCTACCTTGTTCAAGGATTATTCCTAGAAGAAATCATAGATCATGATGTGATATAGATACTTGTGGCTTTTATGCCTTTTCTCTTGACTTTTAGGGATCATGCCCCCAATTGAAACTTGGTCCACTATACCATACAAACAAAGATGTTTTTGTAAAATGCACATAACTATATATGCATCTCTCTCCCCCTATATCTATCTATCTATCTACCTCTCTCTCTCTCTCTCTCTCTCTCTATATATATATATATATATATATATATATATATATATATATATATATATATATATATATATATATATATATATATATATATATATATATATATATACATACACACACACACACACACACACACACACACACACACACACACACACACACACACACACGCATGCACACACGCACATACGTACACACACACACACATATATATATATATATATATATATATATATATATATATATATATATATATATATATATATATATATATATATATATATATATATATATATATATATATATATATATATATATGTGTGTGTGTGTGTGTGTGTATGTATATATATGTATATATATGTATATATATATGTATGTATATGTATGTATTTGTTTGTGTGAGAGAGATTGCCATGCGCAAATAAAAAATTTGCTCTCTCAATTAGTGTAGAACTCTAAATAGAGTTTTATCCATGAGAATCTTGCTCGGATTTGCTATTGATAACTAGGTTGAAGTGACTATATAGTTGTGGAATCTCTCTAGAAACCAAGTCATCCCATTGATTTGTGTGAAGATAATGTCTTGTTTTTCTCTTCTTGTCTCATATAAGCAATGGGTATCCCTATTCTATAGATCAAGTCTACCTTTATTGATGTAGACATCTTCCACTTACAACTTGCAAGCATCTATTAATGATTTTTATGTGGAAATCGGTAATATGGATTCTCTTGCTACGTGGTTTGCCATATTGGATTAAATACATAAATATCACATCAAATGACTCATAGAATCCAATATCTATAAAACGAGTAAAATTAACTAACTAGCTTTGGACCACATGAAATCCAAAGCTTTATCATCACATGACCACTCAATGGTTCAATAACCATACCTTGGGAGTTTAAAATTTAATACTCCATTTTACATCAAACTTGTGACTGACAATGTACCCGTCTTCCTTGAAATCCAAATTGCTTCTTCATAAAGGTATGCTTTCAAAATAATAATTTTGTTTATGATCCATGCTTTGGGTTTTCATTATGCATATATCTTGACATTTTTAGTAAACATAAATAGAACATGAGTGACAAGTGTTTTATCTCATGTCCATCAATATCTATAAGTATGCTTTTTCTCTGTGTGGGTTTTTCTTGATTTTCCTTCTTTAACATTAATGTGGGAAAGCATTGGTCCATTATGTTTTGACGAGA
Source organism: Ceratopteris richardii (assembly GCA_020310875.1). NCBI lineage: Eukaryota > Viridiplantae > Streptophyta > Polypodiopsida > Polypodiales > Pteridaceae > Ceratopteris > Ceratopteris richardii. The sequence goes on along the minus strand of CM035431.1, from coordinate 58,734,258 downwards.
AAGAGACCTAATCTTTGACATCCATCCAATAGAGAGTCGAGACACTTCAACTATTGCATATTTGCCTATACTACAATTGTATCTCCATGAAGAAGCAAGCACTATATTCATGAGCATCTAAGTCCTAGTTGCTAAATTATTTAAGGAATTTTGTAGCGGGAAGTTTGACACTAGGAATGCTCCATTTTTTAAAATTTTGTATTTATGGATGTCTTATATAGGGCAAATTGAAGGAGAACATAAAAATTAAAATCACCCTATGAAGGCAAAGATAATAATTTTGCACTTACAAAATGGAATTCGGAAGATCCTTTATTTTCAAGGGCTATGTACCATCTCTAAAAAAATTCTATGAGTTTCATTTCTTGTTATAAGTGGAGCTACCTAGAATTTGTAAGAATGTCAATGACGTGACAAGCAAACTTTGCATAAATATTATATTGTTAAATTTTGCAATATTTTTAGCACATGCTTTTGAGCAAGTTGATCCTCCCACTTGATATGATAGGTGCATGCCAATGAGGTCTTCTCTTGCATCTACTGGTCTACATGAGAATGGATTTTATTTCATGCATTAAATGATTTTCCAAAATACGCTATAGAGATGGATCAACTAGTTGCACATACCCTTCCTTTGTTATACATCATGTTGATTTCAGAAAGAAATTGGCAAGCTGTTATCTTCTAACTTGCCATGGGGCCCCCACAACCATTCAAGTACTTGCTACTACGATTGCTTCAATTGAAATACATAGTGGGATTTGGCAAGTATGTGCTCCTAGCTCTTCTTTGCTTTTGCTACCCATTCTCTCCATTGCCTTCTTGATTCCTGCATTTGCAATGGTGCACTCTATATCTTTAGTTCATGCATGGAAGATAGTATTGCTGCACTTCCGAGTTTTATAGAGGACACTGTTCTCATTATGTGTCTCAATCTCTTTCATCGATGCTTGGATGTGTACTTCGGATACTTTACTTGATGCATATGGATTATGAGTCAATCCTGCAAAGCTTATGTGTACTGATATTGGCTTTGATCATTCGGGTACTCTTTATTAATGGGATGGCTTGAGAGTTCTCAAGGGGTTCCTCCTGAGGCAGCTTGCCTACACCCTAGGCATTGATGTTTCTCGTAAATAGACATAGTTGATGTTATAAAGGGTGCTTCCCAAATTTGCTCAATATTGAGCACATGAGTGACCCTTGCATTTTAAGCTTCATATTATACAGAGCATGCTGCAATCCTGTGATGTATTATCTTCCTTGTTAGAGTGGATTGTTTCTTCTTTGTGCCACTTCACTTTGCATTTGAAATCTTTTTTGTTGTTGAAAACACTTCTCTTGCTCTTGTGGGTGTTGTGCTTGGGATTTTGTTACTTTGTTTTGCTCAAGAGTTGGCCTTTTCATGCTTTATCTTGTTACTTACATGCATGTCCATAGTTCATGGGGAAGTTTGTGCATTTACTACATCCTTGGGATGTGATCATGGATAAATTCATTGATGCTGGTATTGTATTCTTCAAGGGTGCTTAAGATGTGGATCTTTAGCCAAAGCTTTTCTCCCATCATCTGTGCCTTTCTGAAGGTGCATCCTCCCATTGCCACCCTCCTTATTTGTTAATGGAAGCATTTTTTGCCACATCTTTAGTGGAACGTGAGAACTGGGTACATGGTATCTCATGGCCTTATGGGTCACGTGACCATTGTTCATTGGGAAGTTTTTGTATGTGCGACATCCCCAGGATGTGATCATGGATAAATTCATTGATGCTGGTATTGTATTCTTCAAGGGTTCTTGAGATCTGGATCTTTAGTTAATTTTTTCTCCCATGCTCGTTTGAAGGTGCACCCTCCCATTGCCACCCTCCTTATTTGTTAATGAAAGCATTTGTTGCCACATCTTTAGTGGGATGGGAGAACTGGGCACATGCTAACTCTATTGCCTTGTGGGGCACATGACTGGCCTCTGTTACATACACACAATGTGACTTCAAGTCTAGGCTTGGATGCCCATTACTTTACTGCAAAGGTGTTACTACACTTCCTCATCGCCTCCATGATCATCTACGATAGCTTTCTTTCACCTCTCCCATCAACAGTTTGTGATTGGTGCACATGACAGATGCTCATGACTTCTCCTACAAAGCCATGATGGTACTTAAGTCTTCCTACCTTGCTTTATAAATAATCATGAACATGATTAGAGAATATTATCTTCTAAAAATGCTTCAATCCTTCAATTGCTTGCTATTATTTAGTCCGCTTTCTTTCTTTGGACTTTGCTTCCACATGTAATGGGTTACTGTTTTGCTGGATGGCAATTTAGCTGTCCTAACATCTGGTGGAAACAGCTCCTACTTCATCACCATGTTTTTCTTTAGGGAAACAGATATCAGAGGGGTACACACAGGTTTCTTTGTGTAGTGCCACTTTGCATCTACTGTATGGTTTCCATGTCTTTGTTGTTGAGCACTGAAAGAGATGATGGAGCATGCTTTTTGGACTTCTAGTGACATTAAGCATTGGTGGGATGACATTCTCATCGGACTTCCATCTGCCATTTCCCAAATCTATCTGATTATTTTTGAGTCGAATAACATGGGTGATCCCAATTTGAGATGGATATTTGACCATTTATGCTTGTAAATTTTATGGTTTATCTTTTAAATAAAAAAACATACTCATTTTGTATTATTGGTAGATGGTCTCCTGTGACATTCCAGTTCTGCTGCTCAAGGAATGCTTGTTCTTTGCTCCCTAGTCCTTATGTATGGCACCCTGATTGGCACTCTATCCTGAACATTATCTGGACAATCCTCAAGGCTGCTCTGCTGCCCATGTAATATATGTACAAATATATGCTAGTATGTCTTCTATCTGTTTGAGTCATAAATTGTTACATATGTCCATGACTCTCCACTTTTAATATTTATACCAGGTTCTTCAAAGGAGGTAGTAGACATGAAATACAGCAATCTGATGTTTTTGATCTTATGACACAACAAACTTTTTATTTTTTGTTTTACCATCTCTTATCTATCTGTTTTTTGGCTCTTTCTTTCTTTTCATGTCGGAACTCAATGCACATGTTTGCTTTTTCAATACTTGTAGGATTAGAGAGGGTCGTGAAGGAAATGGATGGAGGTGTACAAATGGATCTGTGGGACTTCGAAGGCATTCATTATTTTGATGGTGGCCCACTAACTGTTCAATATTTGCTTGTATTGGATGCATTGAACTTCTGCTTCTGGCCTGGTATGTCTACATTCAATTTCAATGACTTTTAATTTCCTTCTGTAGTTATCAATAGAACTTGAGAGAGAGAGAGAGAGAGAGAGAGAGAGAGAGAGAGAGAGAGAGAGAGAGAGAGAGAGAGAGAGAGAGAGAGAGAGAGAGAGAGAGAGAGAGAGAGAGAGAGAGAGAGAGAGAGAGAGAGAGAGAGAGAGAGAGAGAGAGAGAGAGAGAGAGAGAGATAGAGAGGGAGAGGGGGGGGGGGAGGGAGGGAGGGAGGGAGGGAGGGAGGGAGGGAGGCATAGTGTGACCGAGAGATTTACATTGTGAGATTTAAATCGAGATTTAATTGTTTAGATCGTTTAAATCCTTCAGACCAAAAATGAAAATCGAGGTTTTTATCCACTAAGATAGATTTTTATTTTTTTCCAATATATAATAATAGCTATTGTTCGATTGGAAATGCAAGAGAATTAAAAGATCACATATTGATGGCCATATGTTCAAGTTAACATTGTATGGGAAGATTATTGGGTATTTAATGTCCTCATATATAGAGGGACAACTTTCCAATATCCATTATTTGAAAGGTCATGTAGTGCTAATAAAGGTTTCTATTGTAGGCATATGAGGAGCATAAACTACATATGCAAAAAGAATGCAGACATCTGAAAATAATGAGAGAGAGAGAGAGAGAGAGAGAGAGAGAGAGAGAGAGAGAGAGAGAGAGAGAGAGAGAGAGAGAGAGAGAGAGAGAGGAGGGATATATATATATATATATATATATATATATATATATATATATATATATATATATATATATATATATATATATATATATATATATATACATAGTTATTTTCGTACGTGTATGGAATTTTTTTCGTACGTATGAAAAAGTATGGGCATGTTTGTCGTATGATTCATTCCGTACTCCATACTTCTCGGACATCGTTCTTGAAAATTTTTTGTCTTCATTTTGGGCCTGAAGGTATGCTGAATAGTGTATGTAAGTATATATAGACACACACATATACATACATACATATATACACTAGATACATACATAAATATTATATATATGCTATATATACAAGTTTCAGATTTTTAGTATTTTTTCTGCCAGAAGTATGATATCGCGTATGATATTTTAAATGAAATTCCATACTTTTTTCATACTTTCATACCCGTATGCTTTTGCCGTATGGTTCACGTATGGAAAAACTATATATATATATATATATATATATATATATATATATATATATATATATATATATATATATATATATATGTATATATGTATATATACACATATATACATATATATATATACACACACATATATATATATATATATATATATATATATATATATATATATATATATATATATATATATATATATATATATAGATATAGATAGATAGATATATATATATATATATATAGAGAGAGAGAGAGAGAGAGAGAGAGAGAGAGAGAGAGAGAGAGAGAGAGAGAGAGAGAGAGAGAGAGAGAGAGAGAGAGAGAGAGAGAGAGAGAGAGAGAGAGAGAGAGAGAGAGAGAGAGAGAGAGAGAGAGACCACTTGAACTTGTGTCCTAAGGTTGGCATATGCAAGACGTGTAACAAAAAGCTCCTCACTTTCCACCTTAGTCTCACATCGGGCATACGCACTCCTTGGGAGTCTTGCTAGCTCTACTCTTTCTATATCGAGCTGGTGTGACTGTTAGATATACTCAATACTCCACCCTCAAGTGACCACAAGTGATCCATGGTGCCCTAAGTTGTAAGGCCCCCATTATGTGGAGAAACCATTGTAACAACGTTGAATATCCGCAAAACCAAAGTTAGATGAGATCTATGTGTGATAGTTGATGGTAATAGATGATCTTTATGAGCCTAGCCATTAGGTTAGGTAGGGTATAAACTTCGAGGCCAATGGGCTTCCATTCTAGGCAAAAATAAAGATGTTGCGGTGCTGCGCAGTTTCCCCATAGAACCATAATGGGGGGAGTGCCCCCCCCTTTCGCGGGGTCCAAGGGAATAGGGGTCGAGACAGTAGGACTTTTGGTCGTGGAGATATTGTTGGATTGTATATTTTGTTGACTATTTTGTATCTCTTGACTACATTTATCTACACCAATTCCCTTTGTACCTTTGTAAAAGCTATATAAGCGTGGCCCATGTTGAGCTTTACATTTCATTGCGCACTAGTAAGCTCTTCATCCAGAGTTTGTCTAGTTTGCCATCCAAGCTCCACATTGGGAATGCACGGGTGGACATAACCATCGTTGTAGTTGCTTTACTTCTTGGCAATTTGAGAATTTGAGTTCTCTATCTCTCAGTTTGCATCTATCTCTGTCTTCGTTTCTCTCTCAACTCTATCTACTGGACTGTCTTGCATCCTTGTTTTCTTACATGGTATCAAAGCTTAGGAGGCTCTAGGCGTTGGAGTTAGACGTCTGCGGAAGCACGCGAACACCACAAGGAAGAAGAAGAAGCTTGGAGCACAACACACAATACTGAATGTATTACCACTAAAATGTACAAAGATAAGTAACCCGTTAGGGCTATATGCGTATATACAAGGGGGGGGGGGGGTAAAAAACCTCCTAAAGAGGGAAAAAAGTGCCTCGACGGTCCTAGTGTGTTCACACACATCACTACCTAAATATATCAACAAATCCCCCCCTGGAGTGATGCGGTGAACAAGGAGCTTGCACTCATGTATAAGGAAGTGCCAAGCTATGTGGAAATCACTCCACAAAAGGAAGTAAGCCCAAAGCTTTGCTGAAAGCTTCAAACTTCTCTTGAGGCAAAGCCTTTGTGAAAAGGTCTGCAATGTTCTCCTCGTGGGCAGAGCCTTTGTGAAAAGGTCTGCAATGTTCTCCTGCGTGGGCACATATGCCAAGCTGATCTCTCCGGCAGAGAACCTCTCCCTGACATAATGATAATGCACCTCAATGTGCATAGTGCGGGCATGGAACATAGGGTTCCTCGCGATTGCCAATGCGCTCTGATTGCAAGTGAAGATGGTGGTGGGAGAAGACTGACCAACACCCAAATTAGCCATAGGGTGTATGAGCCACACACACTCAACAATTGTTGTGAAAGCTTCGCTATACTCAGCCTCACAATTGGAAGTGGCTAGAGTAGGCTGCATTTTGCTAAGCCAAGATATGCATGAGCTACCAAGCATGAAGCAAAAACCACTAGTGGACACATAAGTGTCATAGAAACCAGCCTAGTTAGAGTCAGGAAAAGCATGCAAATCTTGCAGTAGGGATCCCCCCTTGGGATAAAACAACTCAAGAAGCCGGGTACCACTCAAGTAGCGAAAGATGCGCTTAACCGCCTTCCAATGCTTGATACTTGGGCAATGCATAAATCTGCTCATCTGTAAGACAACAACTGAATATCTGGCCGAGTAATGCATAAGTAAATGAAGCATCCAACAACTTGTTGATAGATAACAACATTAAATGCATCTCCAACATCATGAAGACTCAATCGTAAACCTGTCTCCATAGGAGTGGCAATAGGCTTACAGTCTTCAAGGCCAAAACCCTGCAATAATGTGTCAATATATTTTCGTTTGACACAAAGCCATTCCACCATCAACGTGCATAAACTGAATGCCCAAATAATGATGCAAATGCCCCAAATCAGACATCTCAAATGAGGCATGAAAATCAGCCTTAAAATCAGCCTTAAAATCAGCAATATTCTTCTCATGAGGACGAGTGAGCAGCATGTCATCAACATACACCACAATGATCAGAAGTACATCATTAGCATGCTTAACATATTAGGTGCTTTTAGTTGGACTTTTCTCAAAACCATGTGCAATCAGATAGGCATGTATCTTTTCATACCAAGCACGTGGTGCTTGTTTCAAACCATATAAAGCCTTTCTTAACTTGCACACCTGGTTTTCATGCCTTTTCTACGCAAAGCCACGGGGCTGAAAAACATACACTTCTTCATGCAAGTCACCATTCAGACATGCACTTTTAATGTCCAACCGATGTATATTCCAACCACGATAAGCTGCCCCCTCGATCAGAACGGAGGGTGCCCATTTTACACGTTGACATATTTTCAGCCAAAACCAGAAATTGTTTGAAGCACATGAATACTTCGGACTTTGCTTTCAATGGATATACCCATGCATGCTTGGAAAAATCATCAATGAAAGTCATGAAGTAAAGATAATTTCCAAAAGAGGGAGTCTGCATAGGACCATAGCCATCACTATGAACAAACGGCAATTTTTGTGTAGCTCAAACTGAACCATCTTTTGGAAATGAGGAATGCTGGATTTTGTCCAAAATACAGCCTTCACATACATGTTTACTGGGTGCCTCGAGTTTGGGCAAAGAGAACACCATTTTAGATTTCCGCAGGCGTAGCAAACTAGTAAAATTCAGATGACCAAGGCATGCATGCCGAAGCTTTGCATCTGACATAGCTTGAGAATCATGTACTGCACATGTTAAATCATTCACATATTTTTCATAATCTATGAGCTTATACAACCCACGAGATAAAATGGTAGACGCAATAATCACGTTGCCATTTGACAGATCATGAACTGTACATCTGTCATCGACAAATTTCACAACCAAGCCAATCTTGGCTAAATCCAAAACTGATAACAGATTCTTCTTGATCCCTGGCACAAATAAAGCATCTGACATAGTGAAAGAACTACCATCAGCAGTAGTCAAAATGATCGTACCAACTCCCAGGACATGATAAGAGGAGTTCTTGGCGCATGTGACAGTATTCCCTGTAGGGGCAGGCTCCAGTGAAGAGAAGAAACTGTGCTGCAAGGTACTATGTTTGGTCGCCCCACTATCAAAGTACCAAACATCTGAGTCTACTATAGGCATCCACTTCTCATGAGAAGATGGGTCAAAACTGCAAATAGTAGTAAACGCCCATTCTTCATCCTGTACAAGATTAGCATACACTGTTTTTGGTGGAGAGTCCTCTGCAACAACCATTCCGGCCTCTTTCTTCTTCGCCTCTTTAGCAGCCAGTTTTGGACCGTTCTTAATGACATGATCATTTGCTTTACAATATTTGCAAAATAATTTCTGCTTTTTGGATTTCTTTTCATCTTTGTCTTCCTTCTTCGATTGTGCAGAATTAGCAGATTTCTGCTTATTAGTTGAAGAGCTTCATTTTCCTTTGCCCTTCTGACTAGCTAGGGAAGCTTGATCTGCAACATGCATAATAGACCCGTTCAGCCTAGACCGATCTTCCTTTGACAGAAACTAACTCTTCAAATGTTAAGGCATTTGGATTGCCTTTCATCATCAAACGAAGAGTAGAAGCAAAACTCAGGTACGAGTCAGGAAGACCATTCAGAACAGTATGCATAAGTGAAGTGTTAGGAAGGACTTCATCAGCAGAAATCAATTGTTCCTTCAAATCCTTGATCTTTGTCAAAAAACTGTCCATAGAATCACCTTCATTCATGTGCTCACTCTCCAATTGTTTTCGGAGATAAGCAACACGAGCCTCATTCCTAGCCTTGTACAATGTGGTAAATGTATCCGAAGCATCCTTAGCTCTTCTGCAAGAGCGAATGTGAGGAATAATAGCACGTCTGTCAGACAAAGCTATCAATGCATGTGCTTGGGAATCTCTTCCATCCCAACGAATGTGCTCTATAGTAGGTGGAGCAGAAACCGCAATAAGAACCGGAATCTGTAGAATATCATCATCTTCAACATCTTCTTCATCATCTTTAGTACCTACGGTTGCAACAGTTGCAGGTGTGATAGGACGTTTTTCAACACTTGCACAATGTTCCATAGTCCTTTTGCAACCATCCAACTTTTGCACATGTCGCATCATATAAGCCCATAATGGGTAGTTGGTACCATCCAACTTATCCTCAAGAGCCAACATATAGAATACATCATTGCTTTCAACCATGGTTGGTGATTAAAATACCTTGATGCAGAAAATTGACTCTATCTCAAAAAGTTGAACAAAGCTGCCTAGACAAATTTTGCTAAACTTGTACCAGACTTCGAGACTCTTATTCAGGCGAACCAAAATTGGTACATAACTTTGGCATGAAAAGACGAAATAGCTTGCACAAGCGTTGCGATAGTGCGTTCGGAGGCTTGCGATAGTGCACAAGCTCTAAAACACCCTAAGTATGCTCACCAAAATTCATTCAATTTTGAGACTATAATCGGAGAGGTGTCGATGACGCCCTAGATGAAGCGGCGATGTGCTCTGATACCAATTGTTGGAGTTAGATGTCTGCGGAAGCACGTGAACAACACACAGAAGAGGAAGAAGCTTGGAGCACAACACACAATACTGAATGTATTACCACCAGAATGTACAAAGGTAAGTAACCGTTGGGGCTATATGCATATATACAAGCCGGGAGAAAAAAACCTCCTAAAGAGGGAAAAAAGTGCCCTGGCGGTCCTAGTGTGTTCACACACATCACTACCTAAATATATCAACATTGGGTGGTGTAGAAGTGGAAACACAGAGGTTGTAGAGGCTTCAACGACAAAAGGGGTAAGATGTCAAGTGGTGCGTCATCGTCTACCACTGGGAATCAAGGTGGATCATCAACAGGAGTAGGTGGTGCACAAGCAAGAGCAACAATGATGCCACTGGCAGTCATCCCAAAGTTGCGGATACGACCACGAGCCTTAACGGAAGGTATGCTTGATGGTACAAATCACACCTTGTGGAAGTTTAAAATCACTTCTATCCTTGATTCCTATGAGCTTTTTAGGACTTTTCTTGGGATTGATCATCGGTCCCAAGAAACATATGATCCAAATAATCTTGGTCGAATGATTCTCCTTGATGCTGATCTTCTACGTCATCAAATAATCTTTGTTGAATGATTCCTCTTGATGCTGATCTTGTACGTGCTTGGAAAATGTAGAAATGCAGATGCACTTTGTGCTCTAGTTACAAGTATTATTGATAGTGTTTAGATTCTCATTCAACATACTACCAAGGCTCATGAAGCATGGAACATATTGAGAAATCAATATGAAACTTATAATCAGATAGGATTCAGAACTTGGAGAATCAACTAGAAGCAAAAAGGTCTGTTGATGGAGAGATTGGAGAGATGTTTATCACTCACATAAAGGCTTAGGTGTACAAACGTCAAGTGAGGAACTAGCTCGGCATTGTCTTCTAATTTGTTCACCAAAGTTTGATGATTTGGTAATTGTTCTTCATACTCAAATGAGACCTCAACCTCTAACTTTTGAAGAATTCATTGCCTTACTCATGGAGGGGGAGCTACAGCTCAAGTCAAGAAGTGGCATGAACAAAGGAGATGTTGCATTGACAACAAATGCCAAGGAGGCAAATCGGACTCTTGAAAAGATGTTGAAAAGATGGAAGACAAAGAGAAGAACGACGAGAAGAAGTTCGAGGGAGAGCGTTTCCATTGCAAGAAGAAAGGCCATAGAATTCAAGACTCTTGCATCAAGAAGACATAAGAGAAGAATGGCTCTTGAAAAAGTGGCAAGGACAAGGAGTTTTCCAACATTGGAGAAACATATCTTGAGTTATTAATTACGATAGAGGAGGTATGCTCTTCGATTGAAGATTTGGGAACAAATGACTCATGGGTGTTCGAGAGTGGTGCCTCTCATCACATGATGAGCAGAAAAGACCTTTACAGTTCCATACATCCTCTTAAAGAACCCATGACAGTAAAGGTAGGCAACAATGCAAGATGTCTTGCAGAGAGAGATGGTACAATTTCTTTCATTAACTCTAGTGGGAATATCAAAAAGCTTTCAAATATGCTCCACAAATCAAACGAAATCTACTTTCAATAACTTTTATTATTAATCCTGTTCATGAAGTATCTTTCAAGAAGATAGGAGCTAAGATAATAGATCGTAACAATGTTGTTGGGACTTGCGTAAGGAGGAACAACTTATATGAGTTGTTTGCTCTTACAATCACTACAAGTATGGGCACACGTAAGCTATGGCATGAGTGATTCGGCCATATCATATACTTGTACTAAAGGAGACGCATCATAGGGGTATGTTTGCACACCTACCATCGACTAGAGAGATGAAGGAACCATGTGAAGCTTGCATGATGGGCAAGCAACAAGGAAAGGAGTTTCCACAAGAAAGCAAGAATAGAGAAACCTATCCTCTAGAGTTGGTGCATGTTGACTTGTGCAGAAAAATGCCTATACAGGCCTTGGGTGGATCTTCCTACTTCATGTTACTTGTCGAGGACTATGGCACAAAGAATCAAGATGAGGGTGTACTTCGCGATAAGGCTCAAGCTTTTGGTAAGTTTAAAGAATGGTTTTAGGTTGTTGAAACCGAAACAAGGAAGAAGATGAAGAAACTTAAGATAAATGGTAGTGGTGAGTTTACATCAATAGATTTTTAAGATTTTTGCAAGCGTAGAGGAATCAAGCATCAACTCACAGCGGCACATAGCGCTCAATTGAATGGTGTTACAAAACATTGGAATCAAACCATCATGGAGATGGCAAGGAGCATGTTGAAGTGAAGGGGATTGCCAAATCAATTTCGGGTAGAGGTTGTGAACAATGTTCTCTACAACTTGAATCGAAGTTACACCAAGGCACTTGATGGAAAGACTCCGTAAGAGGCCTACATTGGTAAAAAGCCATTTGTTTCCCATCTCAAAGCATTTAGAAGTGAATGTTATGTACATGTTTGAGATAGAAAGGAACAAGCTTCAACCAAAGTGCATCAAATGTATCTTCTTAGGGTACATGAAGATAAGAAGGCTTATAAGCTTTATGACCTTGAGGCTGTAGAATAAATTTTTGGAAGGACAGAGTAAAGGATGGAACCAAGGAACCAAAGATCAAATTGGGCGTCAGACGTCCAAATCCTGGAAGTTAGGCGTCAGTCGTCCAAAATCTGGAGTTGGGCACCAGAGGTCCAAAATCTGGAGTTAGGCACCGAGACGTCCAGATGGTAGAGTTGGGCGACTGCATGCCCAAGGCATGCCCAGACAAGCAGACCTGACAAGGTGGCCAAGTGGGACCCAGCCACTCTTCATTACACGACAAAGTCTGGTACTGGAGGCGGCCAGGCTGACAAATTAAACCGCCTAGTGCATTAATTTCCCATTACTCCCATGTAACAAACTTCTCTATTGTACTTGTTCCTCACCTCTCTCCTATAAAAGGGGAAACCTCAAGTGAGAAAACATACAGGAGATGATATGATATCTGATAGGAGATAGAGCATGTAGTGCACTCTATAGGAGAATATAGCTGAGAGTGAGAGTGGGCTTATAACTCCTGGATAGTTGAGTCCTGTTCATGTTAGTTACTTCTGTTGCCTACCTATGTTATCTGCTGATGTTACTTATGTGAGAACACTTGGAGTTGCATTCTGTTGTTTGTTCCTTCACTTGGTATGATCAGCTGTGGTATGATTAGTTAATAGCTGGTATTCAGATCGTGTTATATTTGATTTCCTAGTTAGTGTTGTCTTGTGCTCTATTAGGTTGCATGTTTGCTGCTGATTCTATTGTAGTTCCTAGTAATGACATGGGGGTTTGGTGATATGTGTTTCTTATGATAATGTGTTTCATGTGTTTACATGTACTCCAGGAGTAGTGCATTTTGCATTCCCTGCACCCACACACTTCATTTCACCACCTATAGGTGAAAATTTGGCACGCACGGTGGGACAAGGCTTTTGGAGATCTCTTTGTCCTTGAGAAATCACTTAGGGCTTAAGTGTCGAGGACCACCTCTCCTATTCCTCTTTCTCCTTCCTGGAAGCCTTTGTTGAATAAACCACAAGTTGTAGGAAGAGTATGGAGATGGTTGCTTCTCTTCCAAGAATTCGACTTTGAAATTGTACAAAGAAGCGGTAGGCAACATGTCATTGCATACCACCTCTATCGCATCAGGCATCCAAGGCAAGCAACAAAGGGAGTAGAAGATGATTTCCCAGAGAGCCAAATCTACAAGGTAAATATAGCACCTACATGGTATGATGATTTAACTCTCCTTCTAGGAAAAGGCCAATTTCGTACTGGGTCTACTCCATTGGAAAGGCGTAGACTTCTCCTAAAAAGTAAGAATTTCATGATGGCAAAGGATACCCTCTATAAGGTTGGTCTTGATGGGATGTACAGAAGATGTCTTCAACCACATGAAACAGAAACTGTTCTTCAGTTGGCACATGAGGGAAAGTGGTCATTTTCCCGGACATATCACTGCACTAAGGATACTCCAAAGTGGCCTATGGTGGCCATATCTCTTCAGAGATGCCACTAAATTTTCCAAGGCATGTGATGTTTGTCAACGATGTGTGCCCAAACCAACACGACAAAGGAACCAACCTCTTAATATCTCTGTAGCTTGGCAACCCTTTGAGCATTGGGGGATAGACTTTGTTGGCCCTATTTTCCCAGTAGCACAAGGATCAGGCGCAAAGTATCTTTTAGTAGCAACGGATTATGCCACTAAGTGGGCTGAAGTCATAGCCAGTAAGGAGTGCACTACTGAAACGGTAGCCAACTTCTTGTATAATTACATCTTTTGCAGATATGGATGCCCAATAGAGGTAACAACAGATCAAGGATCCCACTTCGTCAACAAGGTGTTGACTTTGATTTTTGAAAAGTATCAAATATTCCATAAGAAGTCCTGTGCCTACTACCCAAGGGCAAATGGGCAGGCAGAGAGCACAAATAAGGTCCTCATGCTCTTACTAAGAAAAACATGCTTACAGTTTCCTAATACATGGGGCCATGCATATCTTGGAACCTTGTGGGCATACAGAACCTCTTTCAAAGCTACAACAGGTCATACTCCATTTGAACTATTGTATGGAATACAAGCAATTGCTCCTTTTGAGTTCTTGCATGGCTCCAACCGTGTGGGAAACCAATCGAATTCCTGGATTTACTAGCGCTCTCTCAGCCAACATTGTGAGGCTACAGCTTCTTGAAGAAAAGAGAAAGATAGGCAATGATACTTTAGTGACAGTACAAGAAAAAAGAAAACAGGATCATGATGCAAACCTCTGGAAATCAAAAATTAAGGAAGGGAGCTTAGTTTTGCTGTACCATCCGCGACTATTTGAGAAAAAGGCTAAAAAGAAGTTGATGCCGAGATGGAACGGACCTTTTAGGGTCATACGCACACTTCCAAAAGGGGCAGTACAAATCTCCACATTGACGGGCACAATACTTCCCTTAGTCAATGAATCTAAGCTAAAACCCTATGTGGAAAAATAGGAAGAAGAAAATTTGCCCTTGTATATAATGTATATACCTTTATGTTGTTCCCTTTAGTTTATGTCATTCCCTTATTTAGATATTGGGTTTTCTCATTGATCTTTTTCACATAACTCATTTATCCACTCCCTCTCCTAGGCTTTGGGCGTCAGACGTCCAAATCCTGGAAGTTTGGCGTCAGTCGTCCAAAATCTGGAGTTGGGCACCAGAGGTCCAAAATCTGGAGTTGGGCACCAGAGGTCCAAAATCTAGAGTTAGGCACCGAGACGTCCAGATGGTAGAGTTGGGCGATTGCATGCCCATACAAGCAGACCTGACAATGCGGCCAAATGGGACCCAGCCACTCTTCATTACACGACAAAGTCTGGTACTGGAGGCGGCCATGCTGACAAATTAAACCGCCTAGTGCATTAATTTCCCATTACTCCCATGTAACAGACTTCTCTATTGTACTGGTTCCTCACCTCTCTCCTATAAAAGGGGAAACCTCAAGTGAGAAAACATACAGGAGATGATATGATATCCGATAGGAGATAGAGCATGTAGTGCACTCTACAGGAGAATATAGCTGAGAGTGAGAGTGGGCTTAGAACTCCTGTATAGTTGAGTCCTGTTCATGTTAGTTACTTTTGTTGCCTACCTATGTTATCTGCTGATGTTACTTATGTGAGAACACTTGGAGTTGCATTCTGTTGTTTGTTCCTTCACTTGGTATGATCAGCTGTGGTATGATTAGTTAATAGCTGGTATTCATATCGTGTTATATTTGATTTCCTAGTTAGTGTTGTCTTATGCTCTATTAGGTTGCATGCTTGCTGCTGATTCTATTGTAGTTCCTAGTAATGACATGGGTTTTTTTTTTTTTTTTTTTTTTTTTTTTGCAAATATAGTAACCTAGATGTATATTATAGTATGTATACATATATAATATGTATTATGTATCATCATACCATCATCCATGATACCACTAAGTAGTCAAACAATAAACTGTCAGTAATACAATGATCAATCAATATCAAGTAAATCATAAGTCATAATATCATAATACATATGACATGTAACATGATTGGTCATCAATCTTCAAAATCCTCTGAGTCACTAATAACTATCACCATCATCATCATCACTATCATCATCATCATCATCATCATCATCATCATCATCATCCTCATCATCATCATCATCATCATCATCATCATGTGGTGCTCGACTAGTAGATGCCTCCATTCTACTAGTAGATGGACCTGGTACACTATGTGCTCTATGACTAGAACGAGTCGAAGATGCCCTCGTATCATGCTCGGGCATTGTCAACTCTTGATAGAGCATGTCATATAGATCAAGGTCCTTTGTCGGAATGCTAAGTATATCATGGACCCTCTCTATATCAAGCTCATCAATGCTCACCTGCTGCTCGACTAGTAGATGCCTCCATCTTGTGTAGCTCGACTAGTAGATGCCTGCATCATGTGGTGCTCGACTAGTAGATGCCTCCATCCTACTAGTAGATGGACCTGGTACACTATGTGCTCTATGACTAGAACGAGTCCAAGATGCCCTCGTATCATGATGTGGCATGGTCAACTCTTGATAGAGCATGTCATATAGATCAAGGTCCTTTGCCGGAACGCTAGGTATATCATGGATCCTCTCTATATCAAGCTCATCGATGTTCACATGTGTCGAGTGGCCACCACGCTTCAATAAAATCAAGTTGCAATGTCAATAGACAAGGCGCTCCAACTGCAATGTAGATAGCAAAGTCACCAAGGGACGGGGACGGGTCCCGAGAACGGTGGTGTCCCCGGGACGGGGACGGAGCTTGAGGTGTCCCGTGGACACATCCTCGGGACGACACTAAAAAAAATGCAGATTTTTTCAAAAATATCGAAGAAGTAATGCACAATGAATGTGTGGAGTTTGAACATATGAAAGGACCAATAAGAACATAACTAAAGAAAAAACGTGTTTTTCAAGTAGAAACAATGAACATGTGTCAAGCACTTTGAAGTTTTAACATTCAGAATTGTCATTTATATTTCATTGTCTCAAAAAAAGAAAGATTCCACATCAACATCATCATCATAAGGTGAATAGGATAGAGAGGGTTTCCACATATGGTTGAAGGTATCTTAAGCCTCAATACATATGACATCCAAGGAGAAAAATTGAAGGGAGCAATGTCCTCAATTTATGGTTGCTTATGGCCCTCAAGAAGGTTATAAAGACTCCCTAACATTGGCTTAAGAAACTCTAAAAGAGAGGCAAAAAAACTTGGGAGTTTTTTGGCTAGAAAAATCGGCCTAACATAGGAGCCGTCCCGGATTTCCGTCCCCAAACAGCGTCATGAGAAGAATCCGTCCTTGGGACGGTTTGCTGTTACAGAGAGGTGTAAGGGGACGCTTGCCGTCCCGAGGAATTAGCTTGAGGGGACGGCATCCCGACGTCCCTAGGACCTGAGGACGCATCCCCGTGTGACTTTGGTAGATAGTCTATTCCTCTTCTTTGTATGGAAGAGGGTCCATGTACTCAAGAGGAAATCGGAACGACTTACTAGCTTAGGTGTACTAACACCGTATCTCTCCCACCATGTCACACGCATCAATTGCATGCTTCTCAAGCATGCCGTGTCTCTAGCAAAAAGTCCTTCATTATTTTGAAACTGGGTGAGTTGAAGCTCCAACTTCCCACGTAGCTCCACATCAGAAGGTCCATACAATCGATCTACATAGTCATTCCAAGCATTCACAAGCTCCATATCCAATGACTGTAATGCAGATCTCCATAAAGGATGTAGTAGATTGGCCATCCCATGTATAGGGCGATGGAACCAATCCCACCTCTTCCTTCATATTCCTTTTATTTCCTCTAACCTATGGATTAAAAACAAATCAAGTTAGAAAACAATAAGATTTAAGAATGTTGAAAAGTCAAGACTTGAACATGAATGCTCATATAAAAAATAAAATATGGTTACCCAAGTTTCAACTTACCTCTCCAATGTCAAATAAGAACATCTCTGTATAGACTCTCGGACACGATCCATGAACTCATAAACAAGTCCAAGTGTGCAGCCCTTGCTATGCGTATGAGTGAATATAAGGGCTGTAATGCCTGCACTAATCCCTCCACATCCCTCCAAAAAATGTCATCCAAACATGTGCGTCGTACAAGCTCTGCCTTTGGACTAGTATGTCCATCCCAAGCTAACCAATTAGGTGATACAACTGTATGCATCAGTGCTTGCCTCACTCTTGATAATCTTTCCATGACTACGCACATGTATGCAAATCTGGTCTTCGTGGGCTTCACCAAATCAATATCACTGTAAGACCGAAATATAGCAAGCAATTTTGGTCTCTTTGTGAACAAAGAGACCACTTTTATGCAAGTGGTAAAAATGGTGTAAATCCATGGTATCTTCCCCACATCCTCTATCGACTCAATGCAATGGGCAGCACACGGTGTCCACACAATAGAGGGGAATTCTTCTTCTAGAAGCTTGCCCATAGCCACACAATTACTTCCATTATCTGTGACCACTTGAACTACCTTTGCTGCACCAATGTCCATGAGAGCTTGATTGATATGGTCATAAATGAATTGACCCGTCTACATATAACACAATGAATCATTAATCAATTGATAAATTATAATTTATCTTGATTCTTGAAAGCTAGAGCCTAGCATATGCATATGCACAATGCACATGTGTCATGACTCATGCACAATGCACATGCACATGTGTCATGCACATTGCACATGCACGTGTCATGCACATTGCACATGCACGTGTCATGCACATTGCACATGTGTCATGCACATTGCACATGTGTCATGCACATTGCACATGTGTCATGCACGTGTCATGCACATGCACATGTGTCATGCATATGTGTCATGCACATGCACATGTGTCATGCATATATGTCATGCACGTGCACATGTGTCACGCACGTGCACATGTGTCACGCACGTGCACATGTGTCACGCACGTGCACGTGTGTCACGCACGTGCACATGTGTCACGCACGTGCACATGTGTCACGCACGTGCACATGTGTCACGCACGTGCACATGTGTCACGCACGTGCACATGTGTCACGCACGTGCACATGTGTCACGCACGTGCACATGTGTCACGCACGTGCACATGTGTCACGCACGTGCACATGTGTCACGCACATGCCACATGCCAATGTACATGCCACATGCCAATGCACATGCACATGCACATGCACATGCACATGTGTCATGCACATGTGAGTCTGTGACACGTGTCATGCACATGCACATGACACGTGTCATGCACATGCACATGACACGTGTCATGCACATGCACATGGCACGTGTCATGCACATGCACATGGCACGTGTCATGCACATGCACATGGCACGTGTCATGCACATGCACATGACACGTGTCATGCACATGCACATGACACGTGTCATGCACATGCACATGACACGTGTCATGCACATGCACATGACACGTGTCATGCACATGCACATGACACGTGTCATGCACATGCACATGACACATCATGCACATGCACATGACACGTGTCATGCACATGCACATGACACGTGTCATGCACATGCAGATGACACGTGTCATGCACATGCAGATGACACGTGTCATGCACATGCACATGACACGTCTCATGCACATGACACGTCTCATGCACATGACACGTCTCATGCACATGGCACAGTGCACATGCACATGGCACAGTGCACATGCACATGCACATGTATGATTGATCATTGCACAATCTAATATAAATTGAAAATTCAAAAATCAGTTCACTCACATGTGACTTTAGTACCAGCAGCTGATGCATCTATGGCTCGAAGGAACATGGTCCCTTTGCAACAATGCACCAAAATGTTGTACACATTCCTCTTTCGTATGTCCGTCCATCCGTCACACATGATTGTGCATCCATACTTTACCCATGTCTCTTTCATTGGCTCAAGCTCGCTCTCTAATGTTTCCTTCGTTTTTTTGAGCTTTGTTGTCCTCAACTTTCATAGGTAGGCCCTTGCCAAGGAAACCCTAATAGTGATACCTTCTCAATGGCATTTCTCTGTGTCGGTGTTCGTGCAACATTAAAAGACAAACCACATTGTATAAAAGCTTTCATGATGGCTTGTGTGGCTTCTTGTTTACGTTGTTGTTGCAAGCTAGCACGTATAGATGCTCCTCCAAGAGAGCCAAGTGGGTGCTCTATGTCAATGTCTATGGAAGCCTCTTGAGCTTGAGATGCTTGAGTTTGGGGATCACAAGAACCATGTGAACCGCTTGCAAATGATCTAGCTTGTGATTGGGCTCCACTATTCCTTCTACCTTGGGCTTTTTGAGCTACCCATGCCATTAGCTCTCCCTTTATAGCTTCGGGCATTGGCTCTTTGCAAGGTGCAACTCCTATGCCACTAAATCTTGCAAGGTGTGCCTTGATCCTATCGGCTCCACCGGCTCTACTTTAGCCACAAAGCTTGGAAGTCCATCTCTCACTACCCCCGGAGCCCATCTTTCCTTGGCTTGTCACATATCCTCAACATGCTTGTTTTGCTTTAGGCATGGTGATGGGAGAGGCTAAAAGGAGAGGATAGGAAGCAATAGATAGGGGGTTGTGTGAGGGTGTGTGTGTAATAAAAGTACCTTCTTGCCTTTGTTTTTCTCTCTTCCACAGTCGATATGTGTGGGATTCGCTCTCGGGTGCACATATGAAAATGCCTCAATGAGGCTGTTTCGCAACGCATTGCGAACGTCGCAATGTTGCGACGTTGCGTTGCGAACGCATTGCAATGCGTTGCAATGCAACATTGAGCTTGATAAAGCCTATATATATATATGTGTGTGTTCCATGCACTCAAGAGCTCCTCATCCACGATGGACAATTTAGATCTCCATAAGGGATATAATAAGTGTGCCATCCCATGGATCGAGCGATGAAACCAATCCCATTGATCCATCCACACATCTTTAAACTTCTCAATCCTATAGGCAAAGAAATTATAAAATTTTAGAGACTAATTCCTAAGATAATAAGAGCTTTAAGTGTCAAAATTTCAAAGTAGGAAGTAGTAAATAAATAAATATCTTTCCAATGTCAAATGTGGGCAACGTGAAAGGGACTCGCCAACTCAATCCATGAACTCGTAGTTGAGTCCCAATGTATTCCCATCCATATCAACTATGCGAAGAACAGAATATCATGGATGTATGGCATGCACAAGTGCCTCTATATCCCTTTGAAATGAACCAGACAAGCATGTAATCCATACAAAATCTGCTCTGGGGGTAGCGTGTTCATCCCAGATAGTCCACTTTGTAGGTACAATTGTCTGCATCAAAGCTTGCCGCACCCGAAGTAATTTTTCCATCACTATGCATATGTAAGCAAATCTACTCTTTGTAGGCTTTAGCAACATATATATGGCATATGCGAAATTCAAATGCATATCTTAAAATGGAAACTTGAAATTTCAGCTATACGTATTTGTCATTGCAAGTTGAGCTTGTGATGCATCAGTGACACGAAGGGACATAGTGCCTTTGCAATAATGCACTAGTATGTATATACATTCCTTTTCCTAATGTCTGTCCATCCATTTCACATAACAGTGCATCCATACTTCTCCCATGTGCCCATCATGGGCTCTAACTTCTTCTCCAATGCATCCTTTGTTTTGCGTAGCTCACTAGTCCTCAACTCCTCATATGAAGGACCGCTCCATCGATATCTCAATGTGCTCACTAACTCCATGGCTTCGTTCCATGCGGGTGCGTACAATATTAAAAGAGGGGCCACAATGTATGAAAAGATTCATTATACTTTGTTTAGCCTCAAATTGTTGCTTCCTCTGAAAACTTGCATGTATGGATGCCGAAGAAAGCGATCCTCTAGCTTCTTTCATGCGTAGTTGAGTATCATCCTCAAGATGGATGGTATATGTCCATGCTCATCACTCCCTCTACTAGAGGATCCCCTATGACTCTGATGTTCTTGAGCATCATGTAAATGACAATCACGTGAGTTGATAGAGGTGGAGGTGGGTCGAGAGCTTTGCGGATACTTTTTGGCTTCCCTTTGAGTTATCCACTCAAGGAGCTCATCCTTGAGGTCAACTGGCATAGGCTGCTTGCATGCTTCAGTGTCCAAGCCACTAAATTTTGCAAGGTGGGCTTTGATACGATCTGCTCTATCGACCCCTTTGTAACCACATAGGTTACATGTCGATCTCTCACTCCCACCGGACCAAACTTTCCTTGGATAGACACACACTTCAAGAAGTTTTGCTTTGGTTTAGGCATGGTCACTAATGACAATGTGTAAGTACTAAGGCCTAACTTTTTAAATTGAGTAGAAGGCTTAACTTTTAAGCAAAGTAGTAAGTAGCTACTTAGTACTAACTAGTAGCAAGTGCCTCTCTTTGTAGACTCTCTCTCTCTCTCTCTCTATGGGAAGCACTCAGAGCTTGTATGCAGCGGCAAGAGATAGGGGAGGAAAGCAAAAGATGAGCATAAAAAATGCCCTCCCTAGTGAGCTCGAGTTTGGCTTATGAGAGGGCTAAAAAAATTTGTCTTCAATGCAACCCGTTCCGTACATCCCAATGCAATGCCGTTGCGTTGTGTATGTTGCGGACGCTATGCAACACGTTGCATTGCAACTATGGTTCGAACACTTCTTTTATCCACATATACATCTCCTTTGTGAACAAACAAATTCTCGAACATTCTTTATTAAGCATGTAAACATGACTACGGAGGGGATGTTCCATATTGATGCATGTCTTGCAATGTTCATAAATCTTTGTGGCAATTTCAATGAACCTACTTTTAGCTACATCCGTTTGTGACATGTCTTGTAAATGCTCAGGAATGGTAGGCCACACCTTTTATCTGTATTTTTTCATTGCTTGAAGTCGTGGATCTGGATGGTTGATTGCCTTTTCTCCCAAGAGATGTTCTAGATCGATGCCACAATAAACTTATGAGAAGTCAGATTGATGCATGTCTTGCAATGTTCATGAAACTTTGTGGCAATTTCAATGAACCTATTTTTAGCTACATCCATTTGTGACATGTCTTGTAAATGCTCAGGAATGGTAGGCCACACCTTTTATATGTATTTTTTCATTGCTCGAAGTCGTGGATCTGGATGGTGAATTGCCTTTTCTCCCAAGAGATGTTCTAGATCGATGCCATGATAAACTTATGAGAAGGTAGGATGAAATGAAAACTTGGTTGTGGGTTTTGAAGGCATATTTGAAGGTGGGACGTGTCTCTGATGTGAATACCTCCGAGGGGGGTAGGTCTATTGTTAACGTTAGTGTCCATGTGAAAGGCCAAATGGTCGTCCGACACTTTTGTATACGTTCTTTAATAAAACATATAGTGACCTACTCTGCCACGGACTGTAAGTTGGATTGCATTTGTCACACACCAACAAATTTGTGTTCGTGCTCTCTACGTGCTGTGTTTTCAGTGTATTTTGTAAGCTTTGTGTGGAGTACTATGTGTGGAATCTCAAGCTAGGTGTTTTACATCGTGGGTATCGTCATGGAGCTTTGAAGAAGGAGAGTCGATTCAGGTGCATCGCTATGAAAATACTTCACTGGTATCACAACATTTAGACGCAAAATCTTTGTTCCTTTTATGCGAGCGAAGCGAGTTTGAACTCACCCACCCAAGGCTTTCTATAAGGCTTACAATTAAGGTGGCGACTAAGGCATAGCCCTTGGTATACCTTGTCATTCGAGTCAACGAACTCACCATTGGCATCGTTGGTTGCATGCGAGGGAGGACCTAAACAATAAAAAAGGTAGAGGTTTCGAGTACTTCTCGAGAGATCATCGATCCCAATAGTATTCATATTCCTTGCGGAGCTCACTTAACTCACAATCTCTTGCCACTAAGCTACTTTCTTATGATGTTTGAAGAAGGGCAAAGACTAAGATTAGCATCATCTTGAACATGTTTTGGGCCTTCAAAGCTTCATTCTTTGCTTTCAAAGCTTGTTTCGAAGCATTTTTGGGGTGATTCTTGGAGCCATTTTGGAATACTTTCGTTCATAGTTCTCTTTACACAAGTTCTCTTTACACAAGTTTAAGAACATCCAAGAAGAGTGCTCATTGAACTTCTCCGACAACGAATATTGATCTTTGGGGTTGTGTTTTCAGCCACATTAGTAAATCTACAAGTTTCTTGAAAGGTTTTAGTTGTGGTGAGAGTAGCCACTCAAGTCTATGTATGTTATTTGAGCCTAAAGAAAAGAGTTGACAGGCACTTGCAGGCGTTGTTGGCTATTTATGTGTGTTATCTTTTCTCTTATTTTTCATTTTGTGAGCATTGTCAATATTGAAGGCAAACTAAGATTGTGCACAAAACACACATTGACTCTTCAATTCTACTTTTAGATCTCGTTCATACAGATATGTGTGGTGATTGGTCCAATGTCCACAAGGTTATTAGATGTATCTCCCTACTTTGTCACTTTCATAGATGATGCTACTAGAAAGTTTGGGTATATCCTATCAAATCGAAGGATGAGTTATTCCCTAATTTCATAAAATGGCTTGCTTCAGTTCAGACTCAAAAAAGGAACTAAGCTCAAAGCATGACGTTCAATTAATGGAGGTGAGTATACCTCACATGAATTCAGCCTTTTTTGTCAATCTAGAGGAATTCATAGAGATTTACAACTCCTCATACTTGAGTACAAAATGGTGTAGCTGAAATGCACAATAGAAATATTCAGGATATAGTTGTTTCTATGTTGCATTATGCAAACCTTTCACAAGGTGTCTTGGCAGAAGTAGTATTGACTACAATTCACGTAATTAACCTTTCACCTAGTACTTCCAAAGGTCTGAAAGTGGCACAAGAGTTATGGGAAGCCATCATACTACGATCATCTTCATGTTTTTCGGTGTGAAGCATATGTTCATATACCCAAGAATCAAGTTAGACAAAAACTGGACCTTAAGTCAAAGAAATGCATTTTCCTTGGTTATGGTCGAGAAGGACAATTTGGATATCGCCTATGGGATCCTAAAACACGATCAATGATCCGAAGTAGTGATATCATTTTCAATGATTCTAAGATGCATAAACAACCCATTAAGGATGTTGAAGTGAGAAGAGTGTTGTTTGAGGATACTAGTCCTCTAGTAAGCATGAATAAAAATGCTTCACATAGGGATGTTCAAGAGAATGTCCGGTCAGATCAGTTGCTAATGTTCTTGTTCAGCAACCATTAAGACGCTCTGCACGTGTCGCACATCCACTTGATAGATATGTTCCAAGTTCGGATTTTGTTATGCTAACAGATGCTGGTGAGCCTTCTTGCTACAGAGGTATGCAGACAAAGGATCCTATCAAGTGGGAGCGTTCCATGAAGAGTGAATTGGATTCTATTCACAAGAATAGTACTATGGATCTAGTACCTTTGCCAAGGGGAAGGAAAGCTTTACCATGTAAATGGGTATATAAGCTGAAATTCACATGAGATAGTGTTTCTCCAAAGTATAAATCCTATCAAGTGGGAGCGTTCCATGAAGAGTGAATTGGATTCTATTCACAAGAATAGTACTATGGATCTAGTACCTTTGCCAAGGGGAAGGAAAGCTTTACCATGTAAATGGGTATATAAGCTGAAATTCACATGAGATAGTGTTTCTCCAAAGTATAAAGCATGACTTGTTGCAAAGGGCTTTAAGCCATGAAGAGTGAATTGGATTCTATTCACAAGAATGGTACTTTGGATCTAGTACCTTTGCCAAAGGGAAGGAAAGCTTTACCATGTAAATGGGTATATAAGCTGAAATTCACATGAGATAGTGTTTCTCCAAAGTATAAAGCATGACTTGTTGCAAAGGGCTTTAAGCAACAATATGGTGTTGATTTCGAGGAAATGTTCTCTTCAGTGGTCAAGATGACTACCCTTCAAAGGTTGCTTGGATTTGTTGCAATGGAAGACTTGGAGCTTGTCCAAATGGATGTGAAAACTTCTTTCTTGCATGGAGATCTTACCGATAAGATCTATATAGAATAACCAAAGGGTTATGTAGTTCCTTGCAAAGAAAGTCTAGTTTGTAAGCTAAAGAAGAGCTTATATGGACTTAAACAATCCCCTAGACAGCGAGCATGTATGAAGGCTCCTCGAAGAGAGCCATGTGGATGCTCTTGATAATTGTGCTCTACTCTTTTGTACTTTTTCTTGGTGGCTCATGCTCTATGTCAATGTTTATGGGCTCATAAACTTGAGATGCTTGAGCTTGGGGATCACGTGAGCCATGTGATTTGCTTGCATGCAGTCTAGCTTTAGATTGTGACCGTGGATTCCTTCTACCTTTAGATTTTTGAGCTACCCATTCCCGTAATTTATGCTTTCATGTATGATGCAGAGGTGGGTTCTGAAATATATTCAAACGATTAGTTGTTTTATGCAGATGCAGAGCTTCATTATGATCATCTTGCTGCTGGTTTGAAGTCTGCCTTGATGGCAGATCAGACCATCTTTGATGCATCTCGTCTGGAAAGGTTTACAGGTTGAGATATATTCAGTAATCTATCTGATCAGCAGCAGCAAGTTATAAAAAATTATCAGATCTTTCACATTCTCCCTTCTTTGCAGGTGTGGATCTTCGGAGACTTTTGAATTGGCCAAGAGAACTACCACTTGAAGAAGAAAGAGCTCGTTTACTCAGAGAGGTAATTTGATGACCTTTTGAGGTTCTAAATACAGTTTGTGAATATATCCCTCATGATGGTTATCAGATACCTATATCTGTCAAACAGAGGGATTCATTACATGGAATAAATGTTTTGAATCCCAGACCCTTTACATGTTGCTAGGGCATCCATGACATTATGCTTGCAGAACCTGTTGAAATGATGGGCAGTAGAAACCAACTGAAGGACCAGTTCATCATAGATGAATGTTTTTGTGGTTTTTCTAGTACCTGTTTGCTCAGAGACTGCAAGGTGTCCCGTGAGTGGGTTGGCATCTTTGAGAGATGTGTTATCATATGGGCTATTTGCAGGTTGGTATTGAATTGAATCGGAGCTTCAAGGGGAAAGCTGTAAATCTTGTTGAAGCTGCAAATGGTTCTGCACTTGCACTTGTGAGTTTGGTTGCCAGACATTTTCCAGGTATCGTACTTTTCTAAGAATTTGATTGATTCATTCCTCAAGCAAATGATTCATTTCATTTTCTTACTTGGGAAAGAGGTAGCTTCCCCCATTGTTTCCTAGAGCAATCAACATCTTGGTCATTCTCTAGTAATGATTCTGGGCCGGTAGGTCGTGATTGGGGTAGGAGACATCACGTCTGATTGGGAGGCCACATTGATGACAACAGGTGGCGATACAGATTATAACAAGCAGTTTTGGCTCCTTTATGAGAGGATACGGGTGGTGTTTTTCTAAGAAGTTACATGTGTTTGCATCATTACAGTGATATTGCATTAAAAGAATTTATGTATACATAATTATGTATAAAATATTTCAAATTTTTTAAGGGCACATATACAAGGGCTGCCAGATATAGAGGTCGTACTTGTTGCTGATGTGCGTATGCATAACATCTAAATACTATTTTCAGGTTTTCAAGACCATTGCATTTTCCAAGGCCGCCAGGTATTCATATACAAGAGAGCTCAGATTTTTGTTGCTGATGTATGGGGAGCTTTCAAAGGGAAGGGTTATGGTGCTTTCAGAGATATTCATGGTATTACAATGTTTGCTGACTACATTGTTCCAGCCATATTGAGACATCTTGGGATTATATCTTATAGTCCATCATTAGCAAGCAAAGTTGATAATCTCAATGAAGTTCTGGCTGGTTCGGAAGAAGAAATTGAGATTCGAGCTTGCACTATAACAGCTGTTGAAAAGCTGGGAGAGTTATTGAGCATAAAACTTGGCAAGGAAGTAAGTGATTGCCATCTATTCCTTCCAGAATGATTTGAATAGTTTCATGTTGTAATAGTGGCAGCTTTATCATGTGCAGATCTCAATGATACAATTAGATTGGTGGCTTTGGTCAACAGGAATTTCTCTTCAGACAAAGCTTCCATGCCATAGGACTCGCACCATCTATTATTAGGGTCCTATATTTCTTGAAGAGTGCATAGGAGCAGATCTGCCGAGAAACTCATATCTGTCTTGCATCATATGAAATTTTATAGGAATCAGACATCAGTTAAGAGTAAGATCATTTGGAAATTCTAGCCAGGTTTTGGTGATTTCAGTTCTTCCTTTCCACATCATGTGATAAGAGTTAAAAATCTATGTGAACCAAGAACATTGTCTGGAGGGAGGAAAGCAGAGCTTGCATTTTCAAAGAGATGGACATGGTCATGGAGTGAGTCATCATAGTTTAGGTTCCTGTGAATGTAGAACTTCTTACGGATGATAATGAAAGGTATGTTAACCGTATATTGCTGATGGGATCTGTTGGTCGGATTCCAGATTTATTTGCTGTGATATCATGATCCCATAAGCTCAGAAGCTGTAAGAAGAATGACAATGAT
>CM035431.1:58633707-58698707 GCA_020310875.1 Ceratopteris richardii | reverse complement strand
CAGGGGGAGATTTCAAAGCTCTTCTCCATGTGCCATGAACTTGTTCATGGACATGCAAGTACCTGATTTCAACACTCTCATGGGACAATTGTTCACTCATGAAGCAAAGCTTGTGAAGAACGATGACAACTCAAAAGGTAACCAATCCTTTGCCCTATACAGAGATAAGAATAAAAGTAAAGATAACAAAGGCAAAGGCAAAAGATATGATGATGAAGGTAGTATCTACCAAGCAAATTTTGTAGGTAGAGATAGAGGTCTAAGAGGAAGAGACATATGAGGTAGACAAGGCAGGGGGAGATTTCAAAGCTCTTCTCCATGTGCCATATGTGGTCTAACTAATCATACAACTGAGAATTGTTTCTGGAACCCCAGAAATCAAAGAGGAGGCTTCAATAAGTATATTACATTGAAGAGCAAACACAAGAGGAGTCACTTCTATTGATGAGCATAACTATGAAGCAGATGAGCACATATTTTATATAGACTATGGGTGTTCAAATCATGTAGCAGGGAATTTGGCTCTACTATTAGACTTGGAAGATCCAAAAAATAGACATGAGGTTCAAACAGGAGATGACACTAGGCACTCAGTGGCAAAGATTGGAAATGTGAAGACTCCATATAGAAATATGAATTTACTCAGCGAGGTATTGTATGTACCTACCATAATAAAGAATCTCATAAGTGTTAAGTAAATTAAAGAGAAAGGATTGCAGGTAAGGTTCGCAAGGAATGGAGCATTTGTTGAAGATCCACAACAGGGATTCAAGAGAATTGTAAAGGGAGAAAAGATAGGTAGACTCTTTACATTTGAACTCCAAGACATTAGAAATATAGCCTTGTTCAATTATGGAGGTCAAAACCCTATCATAATTGGAAATGTGGCATAAAAGATTGGCTCACATAGGTGAAAGAAATCTAAAGCAAATGTGCAGGGATCAAAGTGTGCTTGGCCTACCTAGTATATCCAAGAAATATATGATATACTAGTGCAATGCTTGTCAACTTGGAAAATCACATGGACAACCCTTTATGAAGAAGGGATACATCCATGGTGACTTGTTGGAGCTAGTCCACACAGATGTTTAGGGATCTAGCAAGGAACCATCAATTTCAGGATCCAGGTACAATGTATCTTTTATTGATGATTGTAGTAGATGGACCATCCTATACTTTATGAAGCACAAGGGTGAAGTATTCAATTGTTTCAAGAAGTACCTTGCTCTTATTGAAAATCAAACAGGGAAAACATTAAAGAGGCTAAGGTCAAAAGGAGGGGGAGAATATTTCTCCCATGAGTTTGATGCCTATCTCCAAGATAGAGGCATCAAGAGAGAGATCATAACTAGGTACACTCCACATTAGAATCGAGTAGCAAAGAGGAGGAATAGGACCATAGTTGAAGCTGCAAGGTCAATGATGAATGAGAAAAAATCACCCAATTATCTGTGGGTAGAGGTTGTATCTACAAGCACCTATCTCATTAATAGACTCCTATCAAAGCCATTGGATGAGATGACACCATATGAAGCATGGAATGGAAGAAGACCTAGCCTTGATCATTGCAGGATATTTGGATGCATAGCTTATGCACATATTGCATTACATATCAGAGGTAAAATGGATTCTAAAGCACAAAAATGTGTGCTTATTGGATATGGCCTAAATCAAAAAGGGTATAGTAATCCAAGTACTAAACATTTTATTGTTAGTAGAGATATTATCTTTGATGAGAACAAAACTTGGTTTGAAGATGATTGCAAGAAAGTCAAGCTACCTTATGACCAAGAGGAGGATTTCCCAACATTATAGAAGGTAAATGATCACCTACATGAAGGCTCAAGTGATTCTGCTGATGATGAGAAGACACCAAGGAGGAATATCAAGGTTTGGAACAACAAAGGTAAACAAAAGATATAGGAGTTGAGAGATGTTGCAGAATTGTCTCAACAAACAATAAGAAGATCAACTAGGGAAAAAAGAAAGCCAGAATGGTATGGATGTGATACCTCTCTAGTCAACATATCAATTCAGAAGAACCATCAACCTTTGAAGAGGTTAAGAAGAAATTAGAGTGGATAGAAGTAATAGAAGAAGAGATAGAAGCTGTTTAAGAGAATCGGACATGGGACTTGGTTTCCAAGAAGCCATCGATGAAGAGCATTGGATCTAGATGGATCTATGAGGTAAAAAGAATTGAGATGGTTCAATAAATAGGTATAAAGCAAGGCTTGTGGCAAAAGGGTTTGCTCAAACCCAAGGCATAGATTATGAGGAGACTTTCTCTCCTGTGGCAAATATGCCCACAATCATAGTACTAATGAGTATAGCTGCTTCAAAGAATTGGAACATCTATCAGATGGATGTAAAAAATGCATTCTTGAATGGTTCGATTTCAAAGGAAGTGTACATGGCACAACCTCCTGGATTTGTAAATGAATCAGACCTTCAGTATGTGTGTAAATTCAAGAAAGATCTATATGGACTGAAGCAAGTTACTAGAGCTTGGATCCATAGATTAGTTAGATTCTTGCAGGGCAAAGGATTTCAATTGAGCAAGGCTGATTCATCACTTTTCATTAAGAAAAGTAATTCTGAAGTAATATACTTGTGTGTGTATGTAGATGATATTATTCTTACATGTGATGATGTTGATGGAATCAGAAAGATCAAAACCCAAATGAAGGAAGAATTCAAGATAAGTGATCTTGGATTGCGCACTTCCTTGGCTTGGAAGTAGTCTACATAGATCAAGGAATGTTCCTTACACAAGGGAAATATATTAAAGGTATGCTTGCAAAGTTCAAAATGCAAAACACTAAGGTTGGAGGTACTCCCATGGAGGTCAACCACAAGTTAAGTGCTCATGAAGGAGAACGTATTGAAGACATCACAAGCTACCAAAGTCTAGTTGGAACCTTGAACAATGCTATCCTAACTAGGGTGGATATTTGCTACAGAGTAAGTGTACTTAGCCAATTCATGCACACTCCTAGGAAACCTTACATGGATGCAGACAAGAGGATATTGAAATACTTGAAAGGAGCAATTAATGAAGGTCTATACTACCCCTACACATCTGATTTCAATGTCAAGCTATTCACTGATGCAGATTGGGCAGGCTCAAAAGATGATAGAAGAAGCACATTAGGGCTTATCATTTATAGGTACAAAACTCATATCTTGGTCTTCAAAAAAGCTACATACAGTTGCTCTTTGCTCAACTTAAGCTGAATACAAAGGGTTAGCAAATGGAACACAAGAAGCTATGTGGATCAAGGCCCTATACACAGATCTAGGGTTGGATTTTGGTGTCCCAATTATATTTGGAGATAACATGAGCTCACTTCATTTAGCTGCTAATCCTATCTTTCATGCAAGGACTAAGCATATAGAAGTCCATTATCATTTTGTTAGGGAGAAAATTGAGAGTAAGGAGATACAACTCTCTTATGTATCCATTGATATGCAAGGTGCAGATATGATGACCAAATTTTTGGATGGAAGCAAGCTAAATAGGCTTAAATCCATGATTGGATTGCAAAAGATACCAAAGGATTGAAAAATCAAGCATCTTAGGCTTGAGTGGGAGCTATTGGTACATTTGGCAAGCCTTGATGTTTGACCTAATAGCAAGGACTCATCACATATCCATTTTTTGGTCACTCTCAAAGTGCACATGAACACCCCTTGTAAAAGTCATAGAGTTTAACTCTTGAGATAAAAATAAAAGGAAAAGGATTGAGGGAATCTTGTGATATTACGAGTCATGGATCACAACTATTTAGTGGTTGGAATCAAATAAATCCCCATCAAAACGATAGGAACATTTTAAGGTGGAAGAATTTGAAAATTCAAATTCATTTATGAGTATAAATAGGAGTGATTCTTAGTCGCGGGGAATGACAGAGAAAGATGAGCCATTGAGCCTCATGGTTGAGCTTACATTCAGCTCACATATGTATGAGTGAGTTCACTTCATCTCCTTTGTATCATACATTCATAATCGTGTACATTTTGAGTCATTAGTGCAAGTTAATCTCTATCTACTATTGTATGCTACTACCTCATCATTTCAGTGAATTTCATCAATTGCATTCTCTACATGTACTTAATCTTTTCACGTACTGTAACTTGGGATAGGTAGCATGATCAGTCTAGTTGCAACATATCAATTTCCACTTCATTTGGATCATTAGATCTTGAGATATGTTCTTTGCAAGGTAGCTATGTTCGCATATTGTCATCCTCTAACAAGTCAGGATTACACCCCTAACTTCTTAATATCATTTCTCATCATATACTCACTCTAAATTAGTGAAATAACTTAAGATAGTTAGCTAAGGTCATCAATTATAGATGTGTCTAGAAGCTCTTAGGTCTATTTGTTGGGAGGATGGATGAATACTTCAAGATGATGAGTAGGTATTGCCAAATCCTGCTTTGTACCAGCCCTTGTGTGCTCCATAATTGATAAGTGGACCCTCTTAGCTTTCCAATGACACCATAAAAGTGCCCATGTACTTTGGAAATGATGTATGAAAATGTTTGATCAAAACAGACCAGTCCTCTATTAACAATTTGAAGAAAACTTTCTATTTTGGATCATATACCTGCTGCTTGTAATGCTCAGTATGACTAGTACACTAGGAATTGGAAAACTTCCTTCTGGAGTTATCTAATTATCTTAGTAAGCTAATGGTTCCAAGTGGAATCGCTCAAAATGATCAATCATGTACAGAGAAATCAATTTAGCAAAATTGTCTTTACCCCCGACTTTTTAGGACTGTTGCAGATGTAGACCAGTGACTGCTTCGACGCTGATTTCTCACAATCCACCAAATAGAATTGCTTCAAATTTTGATAGCATGTAGAGGACTTGGAGCTGATTCCAACAAGCCTTGGATCATTGAATTTGGTCGAGAAATGAGAGATATATGCTCATTGCAAGTTGAAAGTAGAATATGACTAACAGAGAGATATCATAGATGAACAATATGATTGTAATGTATTAATGCACAAGGTTGTACAATGCCATAGGCATGATGATCATTGCCTAATGTTGGAGAAAGGTGTAGGCTACTGTATAGGCCTCACACACACTCAAAAAGTACAATCAATAGCTCGGGATTGATGAGTCTTACCGCGACTTTTTCATAGAAGTTTATATAGATGTTTACTTCAAATTTGAATTTGGATTCAAATTTTGGCTTTCTCTAAAAAGGGTGATCCTCCATTGTAGGAGATATTCCTTCAATCAACTCCCAACTTTTCCACGAGTTCTTCTTGGTAGGTGATTACAAAGATTCCAAGTCAAATATGACTTTTACAAAGAGTAAAATGGTAATTTATCCAATAGCATTGATTCCCATGCTTCTTCATATATGTATGGATTACAAGCCAAATGTGTAGGCTTGTGAATTGCACCAACACTATTGCTAATAAGAGTGAGAACTGAGCATTTCTATGAGAAGTTCAAGTCCAAAAATAGCAAGTTTTCAGAAGTTCCTCTATCTTGAAAGTTATTTGTTTTGACACAACTGTATGGCAATGATGCTCCAAGGTACATAGTGTGTCTAAATGCATATTTGAGTAGCTAAATTTATCTACTAAGGTACTCTGAAGTCACATTGGTAGGTTTAGAGCAGTATTATTGTATTGATGAATATGACTATGAAGCAAGGTAAAACAGATGAGCATGTATTTTATATAGACTCTGGGGCGTTCGAATGATGTAGCAAGGAATGTGGCTTTACTATTAGACTTGGAAGATCCAAGAAATAGACATGAGGTTCAAATAGGAGATGACACTTTATGAAGAAAGGCTACATCCATGGTGACTTGTTGGAGCTGGTCCACATAAATGTTTGGGGACCTAGAAAGGAGCCATAAGTTTCAAGATCGAGGTACTATGTATCTTTTATTGATGATTTTAGTAGATGGATCATCCTATACTTTATGAAGCATAAGGATGAATTATTCAATTGTTTCAAGAAGTACCCTACTCTTGTTGAAAATCAAATAGGGAAAACATTAAAGAGGCTAAGGTCAGATGGAGGGGGAGACTATTTCTCCCAAAGTCATAGACTTTAAATCTTGAGATAAAAGTAAAAGGAAAAGGATTGAGGGAATCTCATGACATTGCAAGTCATGAATCACAAATACTTAGTGCTTGGGATCAAATCAATCACCACCAAAAGGATAAGAACAATTTTAGGTGGAAGAATTTCAAAATTCAAATTCATTTATGAGTATAAATAGGAGTGATTCTTAGTCACGGGGAATGACAGAGAAAGATGAGCCCTTGAGCCTCATGGTTGAGCTTATACTTAGCTCACATATGTATGAGTAAGTCCATTTCATCTCCTTTGTATCATACATTCATAATCATATACATTTTGAGTCACTAGCACAAGTTAATCTCTATCTACTATTATCTATTGATATCTCATCATTTCACGGAATTTGATCAATCGAGTTCTCTGTGTGTACTGAATCTTTTGATGTGCTTTAAGTTGGGATAGTTATTGTTCGTACATATCAATTTTCACTTCATTGGGATCATTAGAACTTGAGATATGTCCTCTGCAAGGTACCTACGTCTACATACTATCATGCTCCTGACAAGTCGGGATTAGACACCTATCTTCTTAATATCATTTCTCATCTATACTCACTCTAAATTAGTGAAATAACTTGGGATAGTTAGCTAAGGTCATAAAGTAAATGTGTCTAAAAGCTCTCTGGTCAATTGCTATCAGAGAGTGAGAAATGAGCATATATATGTGAGAAGTTCAAGTAAAAAAATAGCAAGTATTTAGAAGTTCCTCTATCTTGAAAGTTATCTGTTTTGACACAACTATATGGCAATTTGCTTCAACATACATAGTAGGTCTAAATGCATATTTGAGTAGATAAAAGTGTCTACTAAGGTACTCAAAGTCACATTGGCAGGTGTGGAGCAAGATTATTGCAACGCCACCACATCTTCTGAGTGTATCCAAACATCTCCTCACATATGTCTATGTCTGTGTCTGTGTTTGTGTCTACATTTGTGTCTGTGCTATGTACGTATCCGTGTTTGTGTCTGTGTCCATGTTGATGTCGGTGTCGGTGTCGGTGTCCGTATCTGTGTCTATGTCCGTGTCCATGTTTGTGTCCGTGTCTGTGCTCATGCCTGTGCCTGTGCCCGTGCTCGTGCCTGTGTCCGTGCCCATGCCTGTTCCCATGCTCGTGCCTGTTCCTGTGTCTGTGCCTATGCCCGTGCCCATGCCCGTTCGTGCCCGTGCCTGTTCTCATGCCCATGCTTGTTCTTGTGTCCATGCTCGTGCTCATGTGCATGTGTGCCTGTGTGCTTGTGTGCTTGTGTGCCCTTGCATGTGCCCGTGCCTGTGTGCCTGTGCATGTGTGCTTGTGCCTGTGCCCGTGCCTATGTGCTTGTGTGCCTGTGCCCATGCCCATGCCTGTGTGCCTGTGTGCCTGTGCCTGTGTGCCCATACCCATGCCCTTGCTCGTTGCCATGCCCGTACCTATGACTGTGCTTGTGCCCATGCCCGTGCCCGTGCGAGTTCCTATGCCTGTGCTTGTGCCTGTGCCTATGCCTGTGCCTGTGCTTGTGCATGTGCCTGTGCTTGTGCCTGTGCCTATACATGTACTTGATCCTGTGCGTGTCCTTGTGTTTGTGCCTCTACTTATGTCTGTGTGTGTGTGTTTGTGCTTGTGTTTGTGTCAGTGTTTGTTTCTAAGTCACTGTTTATGTCTGTGTCTATGTTTGTGTTTGTGTCTGTGTCTTTGTGTGTGTGTTTGTGTGTGTGTCTATGTCTGTGTTTGTGTCTTTGTATGTGTCTCTATCTGTGTGTCTGTGTGTCTATGTATGTGTTTGAGTCACTGTCTATGTGTCTGTGTCTGTGTTTGAGCCACTATCTGTGTCTGTGTCTGTGCCTATGTCTTTGTCTCTATGTCTATTTCTATGTCTGTGTCTGTGTATGTGTCTGTGTCTGTGTCTGTGTCTGTGTTTGTGTCTGTGTCTGTGTCTGTGTCTGTGTCTGTGTCTGTGTCTGTGTCTGTGTCTGTGTCTGTGTCTGTGTCTGTGTCTGTGTCTGTGTCTATGTCTGTGTCTGTGTCTGTGTCTGTGTCTGTGTCTGTGTCTGTGTCTGTGTCTGTGTCTGTGTCTGTGTCTGTGTCTGTGTCTGTGTCTGTGTCTGTGTCTGTGTCTGTGTCTGTGTCTGTGTCTGTGTCTGTGTCTGTGTCTGTGTCTGTGTCTGTGTCTGTGTCTGTGTCTGTGTCTGTGTCTGTGTCTGTGTCTGTGTCTGTGTCTGTGTCTGTGTCTGTGTCTGTGTCTGTGTCTGTGGCTGTGGCTGTGGCTGTGGCTGTGGCTGTGGCTGTGGCTGTGGCTGTGGCTGTGTCTGTGTCTGTGTCTGTGTTTGTGTTTGTGTTTGTGTCTGTGTTTGTGTCTGTGTCTGTGTTTGTGTCTATGTCTGTGTGTTTGTATGCCTATGTTTTTCTGTGTCTATGTGTGTGCCTCTATGTGTCTGTGTCTTTGTGTGTGTATGTGTGTGTGTCTGTGTTTGTGTTTGTGTGTGTGTGTCTATGTATGTGTCTGTGTGTTTGTGTTTATGTTTGTGTCTGTCTTTGTCTTTGTCTCTATCTATAATTGTGTTTGTGTGTCTACGTCTACATCTGTGTCTATGTTTGTGTCTACATTTGTGCTTGCATCTACGTCTGCATCTCTGTCTGCATCTACATCTGTGTCTGCATCTGCGTCTATGTCTGTGTGTCTATGCCTATGCTTGTGTCTCTGTCTGTGTCTGTTTTTTGTGTCTGTGTCTCTTTTCTGTGTTTGTGTCACTATCTTTGTGTCTATGTCTGTGTCTGTGTCTATGTTTGTAGCTGTCTGTGTGTCTACGTCTGCGTCTGCGTCCGGGTCTGCATATGCATCTGCGTTCGTGTCCGCGTCTGCGTCTGTGTCTACGTCTGCATCCGCATCTGCATCTGCGTCTGTGTCTGTGTCTGCGTCTGCATCTGCATCTGCATCTGCGTCTACGTCTGTGTCTGCATCTGCATCTACATCTACACCTGCATCTTCATCTGTGTCTGCATCGACGTCTGCATCTACATCTGCATCTATGTCTGCATCTGTGTTTGCGTCAGTGTCTGCATCTGTGTCTGCATCTACATCTACGTCTGCATCTACATCCGGGTCTAGGTGTGTGTCTACATCTGTGTTTGTGCTGATACTTGCATCAACATCTCTATCAATGCCTGTGCCAATGTCGGTATCAGTGCTAATGCTGGTGCCAGTGTTGGTGGCGGTGCCTCTATCGGTGCCAGTGCCAGTGCCGGTACATGTACCTATGCCAGTGCCAGTGTTGGTGCCCGCAGTCCACCTGACTGCTGATGTAACCCACCTAACCACTGATGGTCCCCATTTGTCCAAGCTATTGGGTGGTGACCCCTTCTAATTTGCAAGAAGACTAGGGGAAAATCTATTGACGTTCTTCTGAATGGCAATTGTCTATCGCCAAGCCTGTGTGGGTTGGTGTAGATGTAATGTGACTTATCTGGCCAAAGATCTTCCGGTCCTCCTTTGCATGCAGTTCATATGGTCTAGGGTTACATACCTCAAGTGGAGTGATGTTAGGGAAGTCAAGCGATATCACTCACTGTTGGTCTAAGGTTCCAATCTGCAAGGAGCCTTGTCTAAGATTAAGGTCCACTGAGTGATCGTATAGCCAATCTTGGCCAAGGATTAGGGGTTCTATTAGGTCATCGTCATGGCACACTAAGAGCTTCACTATCATAGTCACTTCGTGCATGAGGATAGGAAGGTCCATCTCATCCATGCAAGGGCTTTTGATGCCTCCTAGCCCTATGAGGTATGCCTCAATTGGTCGCATTTCTATTCCTGAGTCCTTATAGTGGGACCATCTAATCACACTAGTCGCAGCACCTGAATCAATTAAAGCCCTGAGCTCATGGCAAGGGTTGCTGTGCTCTAGCTTGACTGTAATGAATGGTCTCCTATCCACTATGCTAGGATGGGTAATTGACTTTGCTTGACACATGGCCATGGGGTATTTGGGTGTTGTTTCTAGCTGGTTATAATGTTCTCTCCCTAGTCCTTGTCTTCTTAGCTTCATGCACTTAATGCATTCTATAGCTTCTGCATGAGCTTCCACGCATATTCTCTTTTCTTCCTCCTTACGCTTCTTTGCCAACGTAAGTCTTCTAAGCATATCCTCAGTAAGAGGTTCCTGATATAGCTTGACTCCATGAGTGGTTCTTCTTCTTCTTCTGTCTTAGGTGATTTGTCTCTCTGCTTTTGCTCGCTCTCTGTATCTTTTATGGATGGCTCAAGTTGTTCCATCTGACTTTCCTTTTCTTCTTCAAGGGTTTTGGCTTCTACAAAATAAAGATATTCCTCTTTTGTGGAACAGAAGGGTTCCATGATGATGGATTCTAGGTCCTCATCACCACTCTCATCCGGTTCTTGGGTCACTTCCATGCATTCTTCTAGGATAAAGTCTTCCTCGATAGGTTCAATCATAAAGATGGAAATGTCATATCCATTCTCATCACAATGAGGGGTTCATTGTTCTTCATTCACCGCTATGTCCATCTAGCTAAAATTTCTACCCAACTATGAGGCTCGAATTCCTCATTTGGAAATACTATAGGTGCATAAGCTGGGTCTTGAAGAGCTCGTGGATGTCATTCTAAACCTAAGGTCATGGCTTCTATTCGTTCTTCCTCTTGTTTGGCTACTTTACACATCCATAGATGTGTGTCCTCATGCAATCATGAGGGGTGTGATTCCAATGGGTGTATCGACTATGTTTCTCCCTGTGCCTTATGGATGGTATTCCATTGTATTGGGGGTACATCTTGATGGGAATAGTCTTTAAGATTGAATTTAGTAGTCACTCCTAAATGTTGCAAGTACAAAGAATTAGTTCCCCAATCTTGTACGATTTGCAACTGACGCATGAATGGTCGTCCTAAAATCATCTCGTAAGCATGATTTTTCCCTAAATCACAAATGGAAAAAGTATGTTCGAACTCCACACCACAAGTGGTGAGAGATATGCCTTCTAATAAGCCCAATGGCTTCTCTATATGTCCGTCAGCCATTTTTAGCTTCATCCTGGTGGGTCTTAATGTTGGCTTACCCCAATGTTTCCATAAAGCAATGGTACCGATGGCTACTCTGGCTCCAAAATCTAAGATGGCTTTGGTGGTGTAGCCCTTGTGGGTTATTGGAAGATAAGTGTTACCTTCCTCTCCCTCGCTCACATCTCCAATTCGTTCTACCGGTATCTCTGGTACCTTCTTGTGTGATCCTATCTGGGAAGGAGCAATAGCAACTTCTGGGAATTGGTTTGCTACTTACTTCCACAATTCTCTAGAGTGAGATGGCACTGGACTTTGGTGTTCTTGATTAGTTCCGTATTTCTAGGGATTACTGATTCTTCATTTCTCACTAGTATCATGGGTGCTCGCATGCTAATAGACTTTGCTTCCCAAGGTCCTGTGAACTGAGGTAATTCTTGCAAAGAATTGGATTCAAAGTTCGTATGTTGACTCAGTTGTTCTTCCTCTACATCGTCATAAATAGAGGGGATGTTTTGGGAAAATTGCTCGTGCAAGTCATCTATTTCTTGAATAGGAGGATGGGTTTCTTGCTCTTTTCTCCACTTTTCTTCTTGAATTTCTCTTAAAAATTCGTGTGAATACTTATGTATGGAAGACAGATTGTCTTCAACCTCTATATTTGGTACTTGCGACAGGGATGGTACATTCCTTTCTCGTGTCTCAGGAACCAAAGGGTTCCTTTGCAATTTCTTCTTCTTATTCTAACCTCTCCAGTAGTCCTTGAAAGTGTAATTCGGGTTTTGCCATGTTGTTCCAATTAATATATTGATAGGTTTCGAACATATCTTGTGCTAATTCTACCATCTTCATGCAAAATTTAGTCCTCGCAATTTCTAAGTCTGCTTGTGGATATTCTTACTCATTTCAGCTATCTGGGGTCCTTCTTTTAATCGCGCCTGATATGCACGAAACATCATTTCCATATTTTCTAGTATGGGTTCAGCTAGAACTGATCCTTAGACAAATTGCAGAGGTAGCTAGATGCATATTGAATGAGATGAATGTACCTTTCTCATATTGGGCTGA
The DNA here is from genome assembly GCA_020310875.1 of Ceratopteris richardii. Taxonomy (NCBI): domain Eukaryota; kingdom Viridiplantae; phylum Streptophyta; class Polypodiopsida; order Polypodiales; family Pteridaceae; genus Ceratopteris; species Ceratopteris richardii. The sequence continues at coordinate 58,686,527 of CM035431.1, read as the reverse complement.
TGCAGCAACCACATCAGCATATATTATGAACAGGGTACCAACTTCAGGAGTTCATGATCTTACTCCAGATGAGGTATACTATCAAAGGAAACCAGATTGTCTCATTTAAGGATTTTTGGTTGCATATGCTATGTTCATGTCCCACAGGAATTTAGAGAAGGTAAACTTGATGCTAGGGCTGAAAAATGCATTTTTGTTGGCTACTCAAATGAGCAAAAGGGGTAAAAGTGTTATAATCCGGTCACTAAAAAACTTAGAGTGTCAAGGGATGTTGTGTTTGATGAGTTAAAACCTTGGTATGGAGGTGTGAATGATTTTCAGGAAGAAGTCTTTGTACATGCAGATCAGGTACATGAAGAGCAAGTGCAAGATAGCACTACATTGAGTGGATCAAGTATGCCAAGTCCTTCACAAAGCTCATCATCATGGAAGGGCAAGCAAAAGGAGTTAGGGCATACATCAGAATGTAGCCACAATAGAGGTAATGGAGGTAACTTGGAAAGAGATTTTCATTCAAGTGAAGATGAAGATGAATTTGAAGAAGTTATAACTCCGGAAGTGCAAAAGAAACGGACATTGAAGAAATATCCAATCACAGGTAGTGAAAGGAGGTCAAAAAGGGTAAAACATCCTATTCAAAAGCTCACTTATGATAGCTTTATTGCAAAGCATTATGCTTATATGACACAGGTTATCAAAGATAAGGAACCGTCAAGCTATGAGGAAGCTAGCCAACACAAGGAATGGAGAGATGCTATGGATGAGGAGATTCAAGCTCTCAAGGAAAACTAAACTTGGGAATTGGTACCTCGAGAAGAAGGCATGAAGGTAGTCACAAACAAATGGGTGTACAAAGTCAAAAGGAATTGAGATGGATCTTTAGCAAGGTACAAAGCAAGGTTAGTAGCTACGGGCTACACACAAACATATGGGCTTGATTATGAAGAAACTTTTAGTCCTATTGCAAATAAGAATACAATTAGGACTTTGATTTCAATGGGAGCTTCTAAAAGATGGAGAATGTATCAATTGGACATAAAAAATGCTTTTCTTAATGGAAATTTGGAAGAAGTGGTTTATATGTATCAACCCATAGGTTATGAAGATGAAAAGAAGAATGATTTTGTATGTAAACTAAAGAAGGCTTTGTATGGACTCAAGCAAGCACCTACAACATGGAATCAAAGATTGGTTGAGTACCTAATGAAGTCAAGGACTTTTCTATGCTTATGGAGGATCATTAGAGCTCAAAGATATGCAGATGTTGATTGGGCCGGCTCCAAAGATGATAGAAGAAGCACCACAAATTATGTGATCATGGTAGGAAACAATTGTGTATCATGGAGTTCAAGAAGCAACCCACAATTGCTTTATCTTCAACCGAAGTTGAATATAGAGCTTCTATCTTGCAAACAATCCTATGTTTCATGCAAGGAGAAACACATTGAAGTCCACTATCATTTCATAAGGGAGAAGGTGCTTGAAAAGGAAGTGGATATTCATCATGTAAGTACAAAGGACCAGGTAGCTGATCTAATAACAAAGTTCTTGGATGTTGGAAAGCTTGCTAAGCTGAAGCAAGTATACAACTCAAGGAACCAACTTCAAACGCAACAGAAACTTGAGCTTGAGGGGGAGTGTTAAAAGATATGCATTTCTAGGGCAAGCTCCAGTTTTGTTTTTCATAAAATAACTCCATTTGAAGGCTTTTGAACCTTAGGAAAGTCAAAGAATAAAGTTGAAGATGAACGTTATCCAAAAGGAGGCATTGGACCATCAAAAGCCACTCCAATGAAGAGACAAAGTCACAAGGCAAGTGAAGAAACAAGGAGGGCATGTGAAGAGACATAGAGGACATATGAAGAGTCATAGAAGGCTCTCATGGATATATAAAGACCATCCAAGCTCATTCAAGGTCTATGTGGATGCTAGGAAGTCAGGGTGTTGCATATATATGTGCCATTGAGTCATAGGCTCTCATATATGCTCTTATTCTCTTATATATCTCTCCTACCCTTTCCAAAGGGTGCTCCATTTCTATAGCAGCCTGTTAGGACTTCAATTTCTCTTTGTAGGAAGCTCCATTCTGAGAGTTCTTGTACTTGTTGGAAAGCTTATAAAAAAGGATTCTAGTTCAAAAGGAATTTTGGCAAAAATCATCTTGTACTATGAGATATAGCTATTTCATTGTTTGCTGTTCTATCTTGAAACGTGCTAGGAAAACTGGGCTGTCTTGTGTGACTCAGATGAAAGGTCTACAGGTGTTTAAATCCAATGATTGATAGGTCATTGGAAATCTCTTACTGTCTAGTTTTTGTGACTAAAAGGGTTTTTCGATTGGATTCACGAAGTGTGAGATATTTGAGTTTTAGTGAGTCCTGGTCTGAAGGCAGATAGGTCTTGGAAAGGGTCCAAGCTTCTTTTTGTGCATTTGAAGGAGAAATCTTCCAGCAATTAGTTTCGACTATTTTTTTAGGATTAAGCTGTTGATTCCGTAAGAGCACCTGGGCTCTTATTATGGCTTGAATAGGCATCTATGTAGGGTTGGATCTATCTGAGTTATGTACAATACCTATCACATAAATGGGTGTTACTTTTGAAGCATTAGTAGGGTTCTTGGGACAATCTTTGATGACATGCTCTTTACCAGACTTGACACTAAAACCTTGTATGTTCTAGTATTATGACTATCCTACAATCGGAGGATGTGGACAATCCTATATGAAATGATCTCCTTGGCACCTAAAGCATGGTCCTCTAGGGCCCTGTGGTCTTTGTTGTCGTAATTGGGGTCACGGATTAGGGTTCGTATACATGACATTAGCATAGTTGGGTTCTCAACTGGGTTCCAATGGTGGACTATCATATTGATATGTTTTCGTATGTTTTGGTGATTCTGTATAATATGCGGGTGGACTATTTACATGGGTAGAGTCAAAACTGTTAGAATTCGGATCACTATCAGTGATCATGGGTGAAGAAGGCACTAAAGCCCTATTGAGGTTCTCTTTTGCAGTAGTGTATTTGACTGGGATGAAATTAGCTGGTGCGGGTGGCTGCTGAGCTAAAACGGGTTGAGGTCTCTGTTGAGCCTAATAAGGATAGTTCTGTGGAGGCCTATAATAGTGAGGTTGAGCATTGTATTGACCTTGATACCTCCCTGGTTGGGGGTATGCTTGCGGGTAGTTCTTTCGTACTAGTTTATTGTATGGGCAATCTTGGGCACTGTGATTCGTGTATCGTCTCTCAATCATATAGTATTGGCCACTAGGGTTGGCTTGCGGTTGTGTTACATTGGGACACACATTTGCCATATGATCACCACCATGTGTAACAATATTTGTTTGTTGTTAACCTAGGCATCTGCTTGCTAGAAACTCCTAGTTTCTGGGCCACTTTTTGTGCTAGGTCCTCTATTGAGCTAGATAGTTTTGTGGATGCTAGAGATGAACAATCTAAGTCCTTATAGACTTTTAAGAGTTCCAACTCATCTCCTAGGTTGTCCTCAATGTCTATTAAAATTCTTACACATTGCTCTAGCGTTCTGGGTTCCTTCAAGTATACATAGGAGCATAGTTTAGAGCTCAAGAGGCCATCTAAAAACAATGACACTTGCTTGGCCTGTGAGGGTAATTCTTGCATCAGACATCTTTCAACATATTGTCTAAATCTACATCCTCCAAGTCTGACTGTTTCCTGAGGGGTCTGTTTGATGGTGTGAATCAACGAAGAAGTATCATGACTGATTCCACTTTTAGAGAATTTCGTGATGAATAACTCTAACAAGTGATGAATATCCCTAAGTTGCCTTTGTTTCAATGGTTGGAACCAAGTTAAAGCCATATTCTTTAATGTTAGTCCAAATGCATTCTATTGCCTGAACATGTCTCCTACTTGCTCTGCTCGTAGCACTTGCTTAAATTCCACAACATGGTCATAGGGATCTCCTTTCCAATCAAAGTAGTTCTTCATTGACTTTAGTAATTGAGTAGGTCTTTATATCCTTGGGTGTTCACGTGGTCTAGGTAGAGGAAACTCATCTCTACCACCTGGTATCCTAGGTTCCCTTTGTCTCTCCAATCTATCGATGTCCCTGGTTGGTCTATCTCTCCCTATGGGATGAGTGAAACTTACTTCTGGTTTCTCTTTGTTTTCTCTCTTTGAATTTCATGGGCTGAGGATGTCCCAGAACCTTGATGGCTAGTGTTTACATTTGCTCGAGATGGGGGGAATACTAACTCACCTCTCCAGGTGTAGACAACTCTTTCATGATCCGGAACTACAAATAATCGTTCTGAAGTATCATCTACGTATACAACCTTTCCAGGTGTATCTGGGTCCTTGAATTTGTAAATCATGATGGAGCCTACCTCACTAGGTTGTTCCATTCACTACCTCCAAAATGCTTCATCTGTGTCCTTATTCAGGAACAATTCAATGCTTCTATTGTTCTGAGGGATCCATTCTGGGTTTAGTAATCTTTTCAATACAAATTTCCCTATGGGTGTCCTAGGTTCATCTCCTAGTGGTTCTTTTCCTTGGGATCTCGCTTTCGTATTGGGATGAACTACACCAAACTCATTCATATGATTTGGTTGAGTACTTATGATGTACATTGTTCCTTCTTTGTCTATGTATGCATCTCTCTCAAATTTCACCACTCGATGTTCCAATCCAATGGGTTGGTAAGGGTTGTGCAATTGCACCACTGATCTTCGCAAACCATCCTCATAGATGCGAGCACCTAGGTGGTTGGTTCAAACATATTCTAATTGGGTTCTATAGGGTCCTTCAGGTCTTTCCAAATATGCTATGTTTAACCCTCCTTCTGGTCTTTCCATGCTAAAATCCATTTCTGATTCATTAGTATCTGAGCCCAACTCATAAGGGTACTTATTCAATTGTTGTGCCCATGAACGTGTAGTAGTTCCTACACTTGCTTCTGATGACCTAAGGCTTCGTCGATCAGACTTACCTATATGCTTGCTTGATCTAAGGTTCATGAATTTACTTCCTGAATCACTCAATACACACTCTGATCATCAATTTTTCTTTGTTCTTAATTGCTTGTTTCGTTTTTACCTTCTTCAGATTCTTGTCTTGTCTCAATGTATACGTCAAGAGTCGACTTTTCGTTGTACTTTTGAGTTCTTGTTCCGTCCGACTTAAGTTCTTTCCTTTAGGGTTTTCCATATCGCACACTTTTATCTTAGACTTGGACTTGAAAAATTTAAGTCTCTTGGACTTAATGCGTTCCTATCGTCGTCCTTATTTAATCCACAATGCTAAATGTTTAGCCTAAGCTATAATTGACTGAGGGGGTTGAGTAGTCTTCCAACCTTGAGTCAACTTCTTTGATTGCTCTGCTGCCCAAGAAGTCGCACTTCCCAAGCCTTTCGTTCTTCACTTGCTTGCTTTGATTGCCCTTGGATAGCTCTTGCTCGACCTATCAAAATCCAATTTTTAGACCAATTCTTAAATTAATGCCCAAGCATCTTGATATATACACCTTTAAGGGTCCTTTTTTTTCTTTAGCCAAGTTTCTCCAATGCCCCCTTTCTTTTCTAGTCCCACCAATGGGTCAACATCAAATTTGCTTTCTAATGAGCTAAAAAACTCAAAAAACGGACTTTGAATGAAAAAGTTAAGAACATTTAGGCCCTCGGGGGTAAAAATTGACAACCAAGTTTTTCTTCAATTATGAGCTAAGGGGTTTCCAATAAGCTTAATCCCCCAAAAGTTTACTCCAAATAGCCTCAAAATAGCCCAAAAATTCAAACCCTAATTTTGGCATTCTAGGTGGACAATCGCGATGGTCTGAGATAATCGCGATGGTCTGGGACCGTCGTGATGGTTCAGTTGAATTGTCGCGATGGTCCGATGGTGCGAGGCATCATGATGGTATAAGGTGAGAAATCGTGATGGCGTGAGCCCGTCATGATGGTCAATGGTCAACGCAACCATCACGATGGCATGAGCCCATCGTGATGGTCATGAGGCGTGATCGCTTGAGCCAATCGCGATGGTCCAAACTTGAAGCATTGCAATGCGTACCTGGTATCGTCATGATGGCCTGATTTGACATGTGGCAAGTGAGTCGTCATGATGGCGTGGGCCAATCGTGATGGCGTGGGCCAATCGCGATGGCGTGGGGTCGAGGGGATCATCGTGATGGTCACTGACCGTCGTGATAGTTCAAGTGAACCATCACGATGGTGTGAGACCATCGTGATGATCCAGCTGAGCCGTCATGATGGCGTGAGCTAATCGTGATGGTGTGACACAATCACGATGGCATGAGTCCGTCGCGATGGTCCACCAAAATGCAAATTTCCAGAATGCATTTGTGGATTCATGAGTGCACAAGGGTCGCCTACAACGTGCTATACACTCTTACCAAAAAAGTCGAACTTGTCAGACCATCGTGATGGTCTGACGCATACGGCAGATCTGACAGAAAATTGGTTTTCTCACCTTTTCGAAGCTTTCGTTCTGCTCTAGAGCATTGTACCTACAAGAAAACTCAAAAACACACATGCACAAACAAGCATTCAAAGCTCTCTCTCTCTCTCATGTGCAAATGAGGGAAAATGAGGGGGATAGGAGGATATGGTGAATTTTCTAATTTCTTTGGAGTGGAAGAAGATGATGCGGTGGTGGAGTGTAGAGGAGATGAATAACACAAAAAAACTACTTAAAAACAACAACAAAAACTGAAATGTTTACCTTCCAACACCACTTCTTGCTATACTCTTACCATCATGCATTCGTCCTAGACTTGATCCTTGGCAACGATGCGAAATTTGGTGTTGCTCTAGTACAATGGTAAGCAGCACATTAAGAAGCTCCACCTCCTTAATGTCAATCCACGGAAGAGATAGGATTGATATGAAGATCGTGAACACAAGATGTAGTGAGAGTGAAGGTGAGAAGCATGGAGATGCACACACACATACACACACACACACAAGGAAGAGACAAACAAGACACAATGGAAGGTTGAAAGTAGATTCTATTACTCAAGAACACTCTTAAAAGCTCAAAATAGCTCTAAGCTTTTCTCTACTCATACAAGCTAACCTCAAAAATGAGCTCTCTTGCTCTATTTATAGTTTTTTGACTAGCTTTGACCGGTTTCACATCTAGTGTTTGGCATAGTTAAAAAATAGGTTCTAGGCACTATGTGAAGGTCTAAACAAGATCTAAAAATGGCCGAAATTGGTATGCTCGTTCTACCTAAGCTCCTAAAGCTCGAGGACTCCTCAACTTGCAAAAAATGGAGCTACCAATTACAAAAGTGGTTGTTCTATGATACATATGGTACAAGAGTGATGAAAATCGTTGTTGAGAGTTTTGAATAAGTATGATAAAACATGTTTCTTTGGAAAAAATAAACCGCCTGGCTCCCCACTACTTCGTTGTAATCCACCTTCACATGCTTCCTCGTCGTCTGTGCCTTTGGCTAATGCTAACACCGTGTAATGTGGCCCTTTATTAATGCATACTTTGGAAATGCATGACCTGAATGGTGCAAAAGATAGGGTTATGCCAAAGGCACATGGTTGTTGCAAGTTGAGGCTTCAATGTTCTTGCAAATGTTGATGCAATCTCTGTTTGGAGGTATCCATCCGATCTAAAAATGCCAATTGATCATTCCTCCTTATAGGGATCCATTTTAGAATAGTGTTTGGTTGTATATGTATGATGTTTGACTTCTTCAACTTTGGGTGGTTGCTTGAATTTTGTATCCTGCATGGTTTGATCTTTGGTTCTGTGGGTGCCACTGGTGCGTTTGGCTTCCAAATCCATATCCTTGATGATTGCCTTCTTATTTTTTTCGAAGAGGTGCTTCTATCTTCTTTTTGTCTCTGTGCTCAATTCTTACCCATTTCTCTCCTTGGCTTCTTTGTTGAGACCTTTTGCATGGTGGAGAGAATAGGCCTTTGTGCATGTAAGAGTTCTTTGGGAATCCACATGTGCAATCGCCCTTGTTGAGCTGCAACTAATTTCTTAGGTGCCCAAATTTGTCGGATACATTGTTGTTGAGCTCCTCCTAGGTGCTTGGTCCTTCTTCCATCATGGTTGGTCTACTTGGATGGGAATTCTTGTGGCGGCACAGATGGTTGCTCTTCTTTTCGTACCGAGATCTGCTTCATGCGCAAAACTACTTTCTCCTTAAATTTGTTTTGACTCTTTGATCTAACAGTCATCTTGTACAGGTTCACTTGCCCCTTTGGTTGAATTGTTGTGGCTGCTGTAGTCTTTGAAAAAGAGGAAAGGGCCACTCACCTTTGAGACTGTTCTTCTTTGATTGAGTCCTCCTAGATCATAGATCTTTTGATGCATACAAAATCTTCTTCTCTAAGATTAGGCTTAGAAGAACTGAGAGAATGTGTGACATCTCGATTTGTGAGCATGCATTTCTCTAATTCTAATGTAATGCATTGTTCCTGTACCCAAACTTGAAGAAGTTGATTTCTTAGGTTCAAGTTGATTGCATGGTCGTAAATCCAATCTTGACCCAAGACAAGTGGCTCTGTAAGGTTCTCATCGTGACATACTAGCATTTTGACTTTCATTGGAACATCTTGAAGGTAGATGGGAAGTTCCAACTCGCCCAAACAAGGGGTTTCCACACCTCCCCATCCTATGAGATATGCTTCTATAGGATTGATGTTCAATTGCGGGTCTTGGCAGTATGAAAGTCTAACTGCACTAGTTGTTGCACCTGACTCAATCAACGCTCTCACAGTCCTTACACTCTTTTCTTGTGCTACCTCTATCATCACAAAGGGACATCGATCAATTATTCGAGAAGAAATTACATCCGATGTTTGGCACATGGCCATGTGATATTGTGGGGTTTCAAGTTTGACATCTAGGCCTATTTGCCTTAACTTATTTTGTCTAATGTGCTCCCTAGCCTCTACGTGTGCTTCTTCTCTGACCCTCAACTCTTCTTCTTTTCACGTCTTCGCAGTGTTGAGTCTCATTAGCATATCCTCTGTGAGATGTTCTTGATATAGCTTGACTCGACATCCACTAATATAGCTTGGCAAGATGTCACCCTCTAGAGTGGCCAATTGAACTGCACCACTAGTGGAAATTCTATTAATGATCATGGGTCCGTATCCTTTTTTTTCCAATTTATGGGCATGTTGATTTAGTGTAAAAACCAACACTAGGTTTCCTTCTTTCAATCCCTTATCCTTGACGTGTGCATGGAAGTATGCCTTTTGTCTTTTCATTGCAGTGTAGATGCCTGCTGCTGCTTGTAGCCTGGTCTCACCTAAGGGTTCCAGATCAAAGATCCTAGAGGACAATTCGTGTCCATTCCACTCATGCTCTTGTGCTACTTTTAAAGTAGGGATTAGGAAGTCCAATGGTAGCATAACATTCTATCTGAAGACCATCTGAAAGGGGGTGGCATTGAGTACCATTTTGTATGCCACTCGGTAAGCCCAAACAGCATGATGAAGTTGTTTGTCCCAATTAGAGTGTTTATTATTTACCAGTTTTGTTAGTACATTACATAGGATCTTATTTGTGCTCTTGGTTTGTCCGTTAGCTTGGGGATGATAGGGGGCAGAATTTTTATGTATCACCAAGAATTCTTGGACAAGGTTTTCAATGACTTCATTCAAGAAGTGTGTGCCTCTATCACTTATTAACTCTATTGGTAACCCATATCTCGTGAAAACGTTCTCAAATAAGAACTTAGCTGTTGTTTGAGCATCATTCTTTATCGTGGCTTTTACTTCTACCCACTTTGTAAGGTAATCTATGGCTACAATAATGTATTTTGCATGGGATTTTCTAGCTGGGGGGTTAATAGAACCAACAAAGTCTATACCCCCCTTTGAAAATGCACCTCCCATCATTGGCCTCAAAGACAACTCGTCTTTGCTGATTGGATATTGTGCATGTTGGCATGTGTCGCATTTCTTCACATAGGTATGTGCATCCATATGAAGAGTGTTGCGAACATTTGTTTTATGTAGGGTACAAGTTTCAAATTATGTAAATACCTTTGGGAAGTCTTCAAATACTTCAAGAAGGCTCATATTATTCATAAAATTTAGCAAAAATACCACGTGAGTTCTAGAACATGGTGAGTCAAATTAGTGAGTCACAAGGGAGCTTCAGTGGTGTCCTAGTGGAAGGTCGATGTGGCTAGTTCTCAAAGTCCATCAATACTTTGCTTATTTGAGCACTTGAGTCATGTAATACCTCCATCCAAGTGTCTACCACGAATTTAGATGTATTAGGAAGGTTTTAGATTAGTTTCCCATGCTATAAAAAGAGGAGAAAAGTCGTGATCTTGTGGGATGTCCAAGAGAGTATCTCTATGCTACTCTAGTTTTTGTATGCAGAGCTTGCAGAGCTTGTATCTCCCTCATTATATATCCAAATTACATGTTTGATAGCTCATTTGAAAGCTCTTCTTGTCTACTTTCATAGTACCAATTTTCATAATCATTGGATTTGTGAGCTGAGAGCAACACTCTCTGCAAGTAGTGTGTGTTCTCTGTTTTTTATCCCTGCTGAAGGTCTCCATTAAACATCCAACTTGCAGAGGTCATATCTCCTTGTGTATGTATTCAAATAATGTGTTATTTGGCTTGTGAGAAAGCTCTCCAAGTCTACTTGTATTCTGGAAATTTTCAGATTCATTGGAGTTGTGAGTTAAGAGCAGTAGTCTCTGCAAGTGATGTATGTCCTCAGGTTCATCTCTGTTTCAAGGTCTCCATTAAAGCTGCATATTGCAGAGGTCATAGCTCATTGAGTATTTATCCAAATTGAGTGTTCTTTGGCGCATTGGAAAGCTCTTGGTCTCTAGTATATGTGGTTAAAACAGTTTTAAAAACTTTTGAGTGAGTAGAGAGTAGTAAGCTCTGCAAGCATGACTGGTTTTCTATGATGAAGTTTGTGAGAAGGTCAACTTGTTCCTAGGGGGTTCCACCTACTTCCTGCTATACTTTGGAGGTCAATAAACTCCAACAAAGAGTTGGCCACCAAAGTCCTGAAAATAGGATAGTCTTGATTACACAATCAAGACCAAAGTTTCCACCTGCAACACCACTGTGTGCAGTTTCTAAGACTTTCAAATAGTCTGATTCGTGAATGCATAGTCTTAAGTAACCATCCTTTCCTGGTCGGTATAGATTGGCTCCTACTAAGGTGTAGTCCTGAGTGTCGTGCTCCATACTTCATCTTCTTGCTAGGCTAGCCTTGCTCGGTAATGTCCCCGATCTCATAAATTCTACCAAGGGAGCACCCCAATCTAGATTTAAGGATACGTGATAAAGGGTAGCATGCTACACTGGGGGTCTCTCTTTGCATGTCGCACAATTCTTAATCCACTCATGTATTTCAGATTTTGCAATGTTCGCTGTTTAGAATATTGATTTCCTAGCAATCCTACATGGGCTTGTTGCAACCAACTACTATGTTCATCATCCTTGACACAACAAACTAGTACACCCTCCGTATCTTGTTTGTACGTGCTTCCTACCAATATTTGGTATTTTTGTGACTTTACAATTTCTTCTTTGTTTGTTTTCACATTTTTATTTGCAGGTCCAAAGGTTAGGACATGTACCGACTTATTTGCCCGTTTAGGAAGAACTTCTAAATTGAAGAGATAAGCATCGTGTAGTTCATCAGACACTCGTTGCAATGGCTCTCTTGAAGTGATGTGAGAGAGGTGATCCGCCCTAAGGTAGGCCCTACCTTTCCTAACAACCACTTCAAAATCATATTCCATTAGTAAGAGGAACCATCTTACTAAGTGTCCTGTATTGCAAGGTTTATGGACCAAATACAATAAACCTTGATAGTGAAAAACTTGAACTTGTTGGCCAAAAGATAGTGTCCAAACTTTTTCACAGCATATACCATGCCTAAGCCTTCTTGCTCAATTGTGGTATAGTTTCATTCAGCTGCATTCAACTGTTTGCTAGCATATGCTATAGGCAAATTGAGATTTCCTTCACCTGTTGGTTGTGCTAGCACACATCCTATTGCGTGATTGGATGCATCTACATGGACATGGAATGGTTTATTCCAATCGGGAGTGGTCAATATTGGCATTGTGCACAAACGTCTCTTCAACTCATTGAAGGAATTTTTGCATTCGTTGTTCCACTCAAAGTTTGTCAACAAGGCGTAAAGATGTTTACCTATGATTGCATACATGTGAATAAACCTGCGGTAATATCCACAATGGCCCATAAAAGCTTGTTCCTCTTTAATGTTCCTTGGCCTTGGCAGCTCTGCTATGGCTCTAACTTTGTCCTAATCTATTGATATTCCATTCTTTGAAACAATATGACCTAAGATTTTGCCTTGACGTACCATGAACACACACTTCTCTGGGTTCAAACACACTCGATATTCTCCACAGTTGTTGAAAATTTGTCTGAGCTTAGGGATGTGGTATTTTCTTTGTTGAGCATGAGCACATAAATCATCCACATATACTTCTAAGCTCTTTTGCAAGAACTCTTTGAAGACATCACACATGAGCCTTTGGAATGTTGCAGATGCATTGGTGAGACCAAATGGCATCACACAAAATGCAAAGATTCCCCATTCTGTGACAAAAGCCGTTTTGTGTTGATCTTCTGGGGCAATGGCTACTTGGTTGTAACCTGAAAATCCATCAAGGAAGCTATAAATTTCCTTGCCTGCAACACGCGCTGATAAATATTCAGTGATTGGCACTAGATAACTATCTCTGATTATAGCGGCATTAAATTTTTTAAGGTTAATACACACTTGCAACTTTTCGTTCTTCTTGGGCACCACTACAATGGGGTACACCCATTGAATATGCTCAATCTCATAGATAAATCTAGCTTCAATCAATCTGTCAATTTCTTCTTTTATTTTAGCTGCATAAGTGTCATTATATCTGTAGGACTTTTGTTTGGTGGGCTTGGCATTGGCTATCATGGGGATCGTATGAGAGCATATTTTTGGATCGACTCCCTACAAGTCTCTATAGTGCCATGCAAACACGTCCCTATATTCCCTTAACAAAGCTACAAGCTCTGCTTCTTCTTTTGCACTTAGGTCGTCTCCTATGTATGTACATCGCTCTTTGTTCCCTTCAATGGTTACCATAATTTTTTTGGTTTTTTCTCTATTATCATATGCTTCTTCTATGGTGGCCTCTCTCTTAGGCATTCGTACCAAAATTTTTTGGTCTTCAACTTCATATTTCTTGAAGTTTTCTAGTTTCGAACAATGATTCCTCCTCTTCTTGTTTCAGTGCATTTCTTCTCTTTTTCTTTTGACCACCTTCACTTCCATCCTTCAAATTTATAGCTTTGATGTGTGTAAGAGGTTCTTCTTCTTTTTGGGTCAACACTCCTACATCTTCTAGATAGTGCTTCTCTGAATTAAAGAAACTATCCATCACAATGGACTCTAGATCGTCGTCATTCTCTTCTTCTTCTATGAAGTCACTAGGGTCATATTCTTCTAGCACGGGTTGACACATGAACAATGAAATATCATAACCCTCCTCATCACAATGAGGTGTTCTTCATTGACAACAATGTCCATGGTGGCTAAGATTCCTGCCAAACCATGAGGCTCAAATTCCGCATCTAGAAAGATCATTGGTATGTAGGCTGGGTCTTAAACTATTCTATCTCCTGGAGAAGCTCCTTCTTCTCTCGCTTTTAGGCATTTTTCCTCTTCCTTTGGGACCTTGCACATCCACAAGTGAGTATCTTCATGCATCCAGGATAGATCAGATGAACTTTTCAAGTGCACAAAGACTGAATCTTCTTGCACTTTGTGGATAGGATTCCACTATACGGGTGGTACATATCTAAATGTATAATCCTTCAAATTGACTTTGGTGGTGATCCCTAAGTGCTGTAAATAAAAGGAGTTGGTTCCCCAGTCCTGTACTATTTGCAGTTGTTGTAGGAACGGTCTTCTGAGGATCATCTCGTAGACGTTGTTTTTGCCAAAGTCACATATAGCAAAGGTATGTTCAAACTCTACCCCAAAAGTGGTTATATTTATCCCTTCTAGCAATCCTAGAGGTCTTTCAACATGGCCATCACCCATTTGAAGCTTCATTCTAGTTGGTCTTAAGGCGGGTTTGCCCTATTGCTTCCACAAAGAGGTGGTCGCAATATCAACACTAGCACCTGAATCTAGGATAGCTTTGGTTGTGTAACCTTGGTAGGTGATTAGAGGATAAGTATTACCTTCTTCACCCTCACTTATGTCCCCTAATTTTTCTAGAGGTATCTCTGGTACTTTTTGCTTAGAGCTTGTCTTTGGCACATTGGAATCAAGTTCTGGAACTTGATTATTCACCACATGTTTCCATGGTTCTAGTTTTACTTTGAGTAGCTCTTCTATAGTGAGATGACACTGAACCTTAGTGTTCTTCATGACATCAATGTTCCTCGGAACCACTGAGTCTTCATTCCTTACCAATATTGTGGGAGCTCTGATCCGGAGAGATTGAGATTCCCATGGGCCCGTGAATTGTGGAAACTCTTGTAGAGAATTAGATTCAAAATCTAGTCTTTCATCTTCTTGTTGTTCTGCTTGGTCTTTATAGATAAATGGAATATCTTGGGGAAATTGATCGTGAAGGTCATCAATTTCAGGAATAGAAGGGGGATTATCCCTCTCCTTGGACCATTTCTCCTCTTGTATTTCCCGCAAGAACTCTTGAGAGTACTACTGAATTGAAAGAGGTGTTCCATCATCCATGGAATCAAGAACATAAGCTTTTGTTGGTGGTGAGCTTTCTCTTTCAACTACTGATTGAGCATGTGGAGGTAAAGAAACCTGGGGCTTGTTTACCAACTGCTCTAATCTTTCTAGTAAGCCCTGGAAATGCAAATCCAGTTTGACAAAGTTTATCTGATTGAATGATTGATTGGTCTCGAGCATAGCCTGAGCTAGCTCTACCATTTTCATGCACATTTTTGTCCGTTCAATCTCTAAATTTGCTCTAGGGTAGCTCTTGTCTAGGTTTGGATTTGTAGGCCCTTCTTGAAGCCGAGCCTAGTAAGCCTTGAACATCATGTCCAAGTCTTCGGGGGTTGGATATACAAGAGTAGACCCTGGTTGTGGTTTATTTATAGTGATTGATGGGGTGCGATGAGGTGGTGTGGATGGAGTTTCGGCATGCGAGCGCATTTGAGATGCAATCTCTTCTATTTTTGTTTTTGTATCTTTTAGGCTTTCTTCTAGTTCGGATATCTTTTTATTCCACTTGCGATTGGCTCTCTCCCTAGTATCCTTCCAAGTTCTTTCTTTCCTCTTACTAGGCTCTCTTGATTCACTTGACTCTGATTGATCAGCTAGTTTCGCTTGTTGTACGGCTTGTGCCCTAGTAACTGCCTGTACAGGAGCCACATTACTGCTACTTGCACTTGAATCCACCATGAACCCTACCACATTAATTGGTGTAACCTTGGGCACAATAGAGGGATTCCTTGGACATTCTCTCGGGAGATGTTCCTTGTCGCACTCAAGACAAAAGACTTGTATTTTGTCCTAGGGTGAGTGAGTGGGGACATTCATGAATGAAATGGTCGCGCTGACATCTAAAACATGGTCCTCTAGGGGCTTGTGGTCTTGTTTGTCTCAATTGGGACCTCCGGTTAGGATTCATGTAAATGAAGTTGGAGTATTCTGGCTCCCAATTTTGTTCCATAAGTGGTAGCTCGTATTGATAGGAATAAGCCTCACTATGCTCAGGTGACTCTATGTAATAAGCTTATGGACTATCTTCATGGGAATAGTCAAAACTATGAGCATGAGAGTCATTTTCTAAGACCAATAGGGTTAGTGGCACCAATGCTCTATTAAGGTTCTCTTCTACCCCTACATACTTAACTGGAATCACATTCGCAAGAGCTGGTGGTTGGTTTCCTAGGACTGGTTGTGGCCTATATAGTGCCTAATATTGACGTTATGGTCTATAATAGGGCTATTGGTATTGGTTCTGATACCTACCCTGTGGCTAAGGTTGCTGATAATTCTGTCTAACAACCTGCCTATTGTATGGAAAATCTTGAGCTGTATGATTGTGTATTTTCTCTCAATAGTGCAATATAGATCATTAGGGTTACCTTGAGGTTGAACCAACATTGAGCATACATTAGCTATGTGGTCTCCTCCACAGTTGTAACATCGCTTCAATGAGCTCACCCTTGGGGGTTGTCTATTTTGAACTCCTAGCTTCTTGGCACCTTGCTCAGATATCTCGTCTATCTCAGTGGATGTTCTTGAGGTATGACTAGTAGAACTGTCTGAGTCCTTATAGAGTTTGGAAAATTCTAGCTCCTCACCCAAGTTGTCTTCTATGTCAATGCACATCCGCACACACTCTTCTATGGATCTAGACTCCTTCAAGTACACATATGATCTTAACTTGGTGCTTAGTAAGCCATCTAAAAACAAGGCCACTTGTTTGGCCGGTGTGGGTAACTCTAGAACAGGGCATCTTTCTAAGTACTGTCTGAACCTTCTTCCTGCAAGTCACACTTTTTCTTAGGGTGTCTGCTTGAAGCTATGTATCAGGGATGATGTGTTATGCCTGATGCCATTCTTTGAAAATTCTACAATGAATTCTTCTAGCAATTGACCTATGTTCCGATATTTGCGACTGTTTAGGGGCTAAACCAAGCTAAGGCAGTACCCTTAAGATTCAAACCAAATGCCTTGAACTATGTGAACAAGTCCTCAACCTATTCGGCTCTTAACACTTGTTTGAACTCAGCCACATGATCATAAGGATCTCCGAATCCCTCAATATAGTTTTTCATTGCCTTGACCACTTGAGATGGTCTAAGGGTTCTTGGGCACTCTCAGGGTCTAGGCAATGGACAACCATGTTCATCTCTTTGATGTCTATGTGCTCGGTGTCTCTCTCTTTTAGGTCTTTCACCCTCATCTCCTGATCTATCTCTGCCCATCATGTGTGCAAAGCTTACCTCGGGTCTCTCTATGGTTCTTTCCGTCTGGGTTTCATGAGCCTTGGATGTTCCTGCTCCTTGAAGACCATAGGAAACATTATATCTTGGTGGAGGAAAAATTAATTTGCCCTGCCAAGTGTATGCATGCCTATCATGCTCTATACCAAGAACATTCTCTTCGATGTGTTATCTAGATAGACAACTTTGCCTAGTGTCTTAGGGTCTTTGAATTTTTAGATGGTGATTATTGGGTTAGGTTGATTTGGCTTGAATCTCCAAAAGGCTTCCTCTGTTTCTCTATTCAAGAATAGTTCTATGCTTTTTTGTTTGGGGAATCCATTCAGGAGTTATTACCCTAGTCAAGACTGATTTACCTCTAGGAGTCTTAGGTTCTTGTCCTAGGTCTCCTATCTCATTGTGAGGAATGATATTTCCAAACTCATATGTCCTATCTGCTAAGTTGGTAATCACATACATGGTTCCTTCCTTGTCAATATAAGAACCCTCTTCGAACTTGACCACTGGGTGCTCAAGTCGAAAGGGTTGATCACGATTCTTGAGTTGGACCACAAATCGCCTTAGACCATCCTCATAGATGTGTGCACCTAATTCGTTGGTCTTGATATACTCCAATTGTGTTTTATAGGGACCTTTTGGTGTCTGTAAATAGGAAGTACCTGAGTTGCGTGTGTGTCTTTCCATGTTAAAAGACATTTCTGAGTCACTTGTTTCTGAACTTAGTGTGTAGGGATAACCACTTAGTTGTTGTGCCCAAGACCTAGTTGTATGGTTGACAATAGCCTCTAATGATCTAATGCTTTGCCTATCCTTGCCTAAGTGTCTACCAAATCTCAAGTTCATAAGCTTTGTCTTCAAATTCCAATTTTCCCTTTGTATTGCTCAAGATCCTTTGTAGTTCCCTTGGTTTCCTAGTCCAACCTAAGGGTCAACTTCAAAATACGTAATAATCCAACGAACCCAAAATCACAAAAAACAGGTTTCATATGAGAAAGTTATGCCAGTTCAGGGTTCAAGGGTTAAAACATGGAAACAGGACCTCTCTGGGATTGCTTTAGAATAGATGATACACAATACTTAGGAAGTATCGGTGATACTTGGGAGCAATGATACACGGTACCTGATCCAAGATGATAGATGATACTAGGAATTCCACGATTCACAATACTTGCTTTGGACGATACATGATACTTGAGAAGTATCGCGATACACGACCCAGTGATACATGACCCAGTGATACACGAAATTGGTGCAGTATCGTGATACAGGATACTGGTGCAGTATCGCGATACAGGATACTGGTGCAGTATCGCGATACAGGATACTGGTGCAGTATCGCGATATAGGATACTGGTGCAGTATCGCGATACAGGATACTGGTGCAGTATCGCGATACAGGATATGGCTCTCCACGATACACAATACTTGAGTGTGCAATGATACACGATACTCGATTTTCATGATACGATACTTGAGCTATTAAAATACATGATACTGGCCTTTTGGTGATACACGATGCTTGGGAAGTATCGCAATACACGATCAGACAATACATGATACACGATACTTGGGGAGTGACGATACACAATACTTGGACTCATGATACGATACTTGGATCGATCGCAATACATGATACTTGGGCACTATCATGATACACGCTCAGGTGATACACGATACATGATACTTGGAGAGTGATGATACACGATACTTGGACTCACGATATGATACTTGGATCGATCACGATACACGATACTTGAGCAGTATCACGACACATGCTCAGGTGATACATGATACACAATACTCAACCTGATGATACATGATACTTGTTCAGTATCGCGGAGTGAGGTATCGATGATACATGATACCCGCCAAGTATCGCGATACCTAAACTCAACCGGCCATGATACTTGGACTTTTTGGAGTCCAAATTCAAAAATTTTTGCAAAGATGTGTACCTTATGTGCTCCTTGTCACTCGTATGTGCATGTAGATGCAAAATCGATCTCCAAACCCACGATACCACACTCGCGATACATGGCACAGATGGTGTCATGTTCGAGACTCGTCACTCAGTTTTTGGGTATTTTGAGAGCACTTCAAGAGTATTTCTTTAGTGCTGTCCAAAACTAGTTGCAAAAGAGGCAAAGAAGAAAGAGGCTGGAATGGTTGTTGTAGATGCCTCTACACGAAAAACAAAGTCTGCTAATCTTGTGCAGGAAGAAGAATGGGCGTTTACTATTGTTTGCAGTTTTGACCCATCTTCTCATGATCAATGCATGTTTGTAGTAGACTCAGATGTTTGGTACTTTGATAGTGGGGCGACCAAACATTTTACCTCGCAGTGCAGTTTCCTCTCTTCACTCGAGCCTGCCCCTATAGGGAATACTGTCACATGCGCCAACAAACCCTCTTATCCTATCATGGGAGTTGGTAAGATCATTCTCACTACTGCTGATGGTAGTTCTTTCACTTTGTCAGATGCTTTATTTGTGCCAGGGATCAAGAAGAATCTGTTATCAGTTTCTGCATTAGCCAAGATTGGCTTGGTTCTGAAATTTGTTGATGACAGATGTACAGTTCATGATCTATCAAATGGCGATGTTATTATTGCTTCTAGCATTTTATGTCATGGGCTATATAAGCTCATAGACTATGAAAGATCTGTTAATGATTCGGTATGTGCAGTTCATGATTCTCATGCTATGTCAGATGCAAAGCTTTGGCATGCACGTTTTGGTCGTCTGAATTTTGCTAGTTTGCTATGCCTGCAGAAATCGGATATGGTGTCTTCTTTGCCCAAGCTTGAGGCACCCGGAAAACATGTATGTGAAGGTTGTATTTTGGGCAAAATGCAGCGTTCCTCCTTTCCAAAAGATGGTTCAGTTTGGGCTACGCAGAAATTGTAGCTTGTACATAGTGATGTCTGTGGTCCTATGCAGACACCCTCTTTTGGAAATTACCTTTACTTCGTGACTTTCATTGATGATTTTTACAGGCATGCATGGGAATATCCATTGAAGGCAAAGTCCGAAGTGTTCATGTGCTTCAAACAGTTTTTGGTTTTGGCTGAAAATCTGTCAGCATGTAAAATGGGCACCCTCCGTTCTGATCGAGGGGGGGAATATAATTCTTCTTATTTTAATGCATTTCTGGTTGAATGTGGGATAAAAAACCAGTGTACAGTGTTGTATGCACCTCAATAGAATGGAGTTGCTGAAAGAAAGAACAGGTCACTCATGGAGATGGCAAGGTGTATGGTCAAGAGTCAGTCTTTACCACATAGTTTCTGGCTTGAGGCTGTCATGTGTGCAGCATATGTAATTAACAGGTGTCCCACTAAAGTGCTGCAGTCTATCACTCCATATGAGTCTTGGCATGACCGCAAGCCATCTGTTTCTCATCTACATGTTTTTGTTTGTTTGGCATATGCATTAGTGCCTGAACAACATCGCAAAAAATTGGATGATAAGGCAATAAAATGTATTTTTGTTGGGTACAGTTCTAAAAGTAAAGGCTATCGTCTGTATCATCCACAGACTAAACGCATTCTGGTTAGCCGTGATGTTGTTTTTGTGGAAGATGTTATTCAACCATTGCTTTCATGTACCAAGGAGACATATGTTAGCTCCAAAGACATGTATGATACTTTGATGCCTCTTTTTACAAGTGGACAGTCTAGTGCTGGTCCTAATGAGGCAACTTCTCAGCCTTTGCAAGTTTCATGTGATGATGCAGATAATTCCATTTTTGATGCAGATTTACATGATGCACTTGTTGATGAGAGAACTGATATTGAGCAGGCAAAAACTATGCCAAAATGGTTGGTGCAGACTTTGCGTGATAGCAATCTGATGCCTCTTTTGCATCAGATTGCTATGCTATGGCTACATCTAGTCTCTGTGATGAGAATGATCCTGTTTCGTTTGATGAAGCACAAAATTCAGAAAATTGGATGGCTGCTATGCAATCTGAATATGATGCTATAATGAAGAATGGTACTTAGTCTTTATGTGACTTGCTCCTGGCAAGAAGGCCATTGGCACTAAGTGGGTATACAAGCTGAAGCGTAAACCGGATGGTATAGTTGATAGATATAAGGCTAGGTTGCAAAGGGTTATGCACAAGAAAGAGGCATTGATTTTGATGAGACCTTTGCACCTACATGCCGTATGACTACTGTTCGGAGCATCTATGCACTTGCAGCTCATCATGGTTGGAATGTACATTAGTTGGACATTAAAACTGCATTTCTGAATGGTGACTTGCATGAAGAAGTGTATGTTTTTCAGCTCCGTGGCTTTGTGCAGAAAGGGCATGAAAACCAGGTGTGCAGGTTAAAAAAGGCATTATATGGTTTAAAGCAAGCACCACGTGCTTGGTATGAGAAGATACATGCCTATCTTATTGCACATGGTTTTGAGAACAATCCAACTCAAAGCACCTTATATGTTAAGCGTGGTAATGATGTGCGTCGGATCATTGTTGTCTATGTTGATGACATGTTGCTCACTAGACCTATTGAGAGGCATATTGCTGATTTGAAGGCTGATTTGCATGCCTCATTTGAGATGTCTGATTTGGGGCATTTGCATCACTATTTGGGCATTCATTTTATGCAAGTTGATGGTGGAATGGCTTTGTGTCAAACAAAATATATTGACACATTAGACTGTAAGCCTATTGCCACTCCTATGGAGACAGGTTTACGATTGAGTCTTCATGATGCTGGAGATGCATTTGATGCTGTCCTCTATCAGCAGGCTGTTGGATGCCTGATTTACTTATGCATTACTCGACCAGATATTCAGTTTGCTATCTCACAGATGAGCAGGTTTATGCATTGCCCAGGTGTCAAGCATTGGCAGGCGGTTAAGCGCATCTTTCGCTACTTGAGTGGTACTCGGCTACTTGGGTTGTTTTATCCCAAGGGGGGATCACTACCGCCAGATTTGCATGCTTTTTCTGACTTAGATTGGGCTGGTTGCTATGACACTCGTGTGTTCACTAGTGGCTTTTGCTTCATGCTTGGTAGCTCATGTATATCTTGGTTGAGCAAGAAGCAACCTACTGTGGCCACTTCCAATTGTGAGGCTGAGTATAGGGCATCTTTCATAGCTAATGTTGAGTGTGTGTGGCTCAGATGCCTTATGGTTGATTTGGGTGTTGGTCAGACTTCTGCCACCACCATCTTCACTGACAGTCAGAGCGCATGGCAGTTGCGAGGAACCCTGTGTTCCATGCTCTCACTAAGCACATTGAGGTGCATTATCACTATGTCAGGGAGAGGTTCTCTACTGGGGAGATTAGCTTGGCATATGTGCCCACACAGGAGAACATTGCAGACCTTTTCACGAAGGCTCTGCCTAGGGAGAAGTTTGAAGCTTTCCGCAAAGCTTTGGGCTTACATCAAGGTAACTATGCTTCAACTTGAAATGATGCTCAACATATGTTAGCAATGGACTATATGCAAGGAGGAAAGGAGATCATGGGTGGAAAATGGTATAATGGTAGTGGCAACTCAAACCACGTCATGCACAAGGATTGGTTCATAAATTTGCATTTACCACCTTCTTTGAGAGATGTAGATACATGTTATGCTACTCAGTATGCTATCAAGGATGCTGGAAAGGTTTAAGTGCAGAGCAATGGAGGTTTAGCAAGCTTCCTAATATAGGTATTGCATGTACCAACAATCACAAAGAACGTTGTGTCTATGGGGAAAGTGGTGAAGAAAGGTTATCAACTCAAGTTCAACCATAAAGTATGTTTTGTAGAGGATCCAAAGCATAGGTACAAGCTGATTCCAAGAGGTAAAAGGGATGGATGGTTGTTTACACTAGAGCTAAAGCCAATCTATTCTCAGTCTATGTACTTTACATGTGACAATAAGAAGATATCTGAAATAGATATGGTACAAGAGAATAGGCATATAAGTTTTCAACTATTGATAGAGATGAAGGTCAAGAGCATTGTGGAAGGACTCCCAAGCTTCAAAAGATCTCAAATGTATTACTTATGTGAGTCATCCATGAAGACAAAGCAAACAACACTTCCCTCAAGAGGGATGTATGTTTCTAGATATTCTCTTGAGTTGGTTCATACTGATGTGTGGGTGAGTACAAGAGAAGATCCATTAGAAATAGATATTATGTTACATTCATAGATGGCTACACTAGGAAGGTGTGATTCACTTGATCAAACATAAAAGTGATGTGTTTCAAAACTTCAAAGGTTTAAGGCTATTGTCGAGAAAGAGGTAGATAGGCATGTGTTATGTCTAAGGTAAGATGGAGGTGACGAGTAATTTTCAAATGAGTTAAAGTCTTTCCTAAAAGAGAATAGTACTAGTAGGATCTTTACATGCAGGTATACACCACAACACAGTGGTGTGTTTGAAAGAAAGAATAGGTATATTACAGAGACAACAAGTGCAATGCTAGAGAAGACAAACATATCTCTATGCTATTGGGGGGATGTGATCTTCACTACCACATACATTATAAATAGGACAGCAACCAAGGGAGTACATGAGATTAGCCCTGATCAAGATTGGTATGGAAGAAGATAAAAATTTGAAGCACATGAGAATTTTTTGCTTCACTTATATGTACATACCATAGGAGGTAAGATAAAAAAATAGTTGCTAGAGCTAAAAAAAGTATATTTATTGGATATGCAGCTAAAAAAATATGGTAGGTGTGTTATAATCCCTCCACAAGGGAGGAAAAAATTAGTAGAGATGTTGTGTTTTATGAGATCACACGTTGATATGAAATGCTCAAGACTTGAAGGTACAAGAACAAAGAATGGAACAAGAGAGCATGAAGCTAGTGGACCTTCAACATCACGTCATAAAACATCAATTCATACAATTCCATTGGCGAGAAGGCTTATAATTCTTCTCCATTATCTCAAGAAAGTACAACAAAAGATAAATGCAATGGAAAGATGCTTGAAGACAAAGATATTGTTGAAAATCAAGTCTCAGTCATGCAAAAGGACTCATCCACGAGTTTTAGGAGTGGATCAATAAAAAAAAGAGGACCCAAAGTCTTAGAATTGAGTTAGGAGCTCCACAAAACTCAATAGAATTCAAATCTCATCAATCACCCACCAAAAATCCACCTACACTAATTGGTGGCCAGTTAGCTAGATTGTAGGAAAAGTAAAAACTCTATATAAGCACCATCCCACCATTGTTTCTTGAGTTTTATGCATTCCACGAGTTTCTCACTTAGTTTAGTGAAATCATAAACTCCAGCAAGCAGCCCCCTTGGTTGTTTAGCTCATTTTCACATGATTTTGCTCCTCTCTATCTAGAGGTGTGGTTAGGTTTTTCCAAATATGATTGTACTAGATTACAGAGCATTGTTTGCTCTCTCATGATACTCATTTTCATTGATTTAGAGCTTCATTTGGTCTCTTATACACTTCCGAAAAGTTTTCCAAAGTTTCAAGTTCTTTGATTAAGTGATTTGTGAGAAGTTTTCAAGTCTGTTAAGTTATATATCTGCACATAGGTAGAGAGTGTTGCAAACAAGTGGCATGTTTTGTAGAGGATGGTCCTCCCATCAACAAGATCCATTTGAGATGATTTAAAGCTTGTTGTCTAGATGTTAGGGTCTAGATTAAGTCTTCAAACTTTCATTTTACTTCTCTATACAGATTCAGATAAGAGTTTAGAATAGTGAGCACCTATCACTTCTTGTGCGCCTAGTGGAGGGTAGCCATCTTCCATTGTTGCATTGGGGTGTTGAATCATCCCCCATTAGTGGTATCAAAGCATTTTGGAGGCTTTGGGACATCAATGGACATAATATTGAAGAGTTGAAGGGATCAAGACAACTCATGGAAGCACAAAGAGGACTTATCAAAGCAAGAAGACATCGAAAGGGGGATACGTCAATTGAGATCGAAACTAGTCAAAGATTAGCAAGGGAGAAGCTACCAAAAGTTGATATCCACACTTGCCAAAGCATACAAAAACTTGAGGAGAATCTAGAGGAGCATTGTAGAGCTTAGTATGATTGAGTATAATGCACAAATAGAGTAGTTAGAGAAAGGAAATTATCAACCATGGAAAATTAGAGTTAGCAACTACTTTATGGGCGAAGGATTGTATAGATTAGTGAGTGGCATGGAGCCAATACCTCATGTACATGATCCACCCCTTCAAGGGCACATTGGAATACTTAATGAATGGATAGAAAGGAATAGGAGAGTCATTTCATTCTATCCCAACACATAAGCAATAGCATGATAAGGCATATACAAGACTTGGACACATCCAAGAAGGTTTGGGAGATGTTAGAGAGATTGTACTCTTCATCAACCAAGGAAAGAAGGATTTAGCTCACGAATGATCTAAATACTCTTAGGAAAGCACCAAGCACTGTTGGAGGATAAACACTCCTATGTGCACAACAAAAGCAAATGAACCCTCCTAGGATCTTGAAATTTTTCAGACATAGGTTCTGTATTTTCTGAGTTTCTCTGAGTATATGCAGAGACTGAAAATGAAATTTTGCAGGCATAAACTAGACTTTAAGATCTTTCAAATGAGAGTAAAATCACTCCATTTGGATACTGGATGATGCCTCAACCAGCTACAACAAAACAGATAACTTGATCTCTTCACAGAGTATGAGCTAACTGGACAGACACTGTTCTGGACATTTCTCTGCACATGTGCAGGCACTGAACCTGAGACTTATACTAGACAAATTAGAACTTATAAGCTTTCCAACAAGACAAAAATCATTGCAAATGGATTCCGGATGAAGGAGAAACAACAATTACAAGACCGGGGAGTCTGCCAAAAACATCTAGATAGATAGAGTGTGTAAAAGTGAAATTTCTGCAAAATATGCAGAGAACAGCTAGTAGGGGGTGTGCTTAAGCAAGGCGGCAGCTTGGGCACGTATTTCCACAACTCTAAGTCATAATACAACTCATTAGAGGTTTTAAAGACCTCATACTAACCTCTTTAACCAATCAAAAGCATATACATGTCAAAAGTGAGGTCCAATCACATCAAGAGGTGAGCTAAATCTTCTCTAATCAAATTCTTTCCATTATGGGCATGATTTGATGCCTCCAACTCGTGGAAATCAGCCTCCTTTGATTGTGGATGATGTGGAAGGTTCAATTTGGGGCATGTTCGCATACTCTTGAGCTTGAAAAACTTTCAACACTCCCCCTCAAGCTCAAGTCTTTTCCTTTGTTGCTTCAGCCTATGTCTCTTATGTTGATAGCTTCCTTGAATCCTCCAAGCTTTGTACCTTCAAGAAACTTTGTCATCATGTCTGCAACCTGCATTTTAGTGTTCACATACCTTATATCTAGCTCTTTTGCCATCACCTTTTCTCTAACGAAGTGGTAATGAACCTCTATGTGCTTGCTCCTTGCATGAAACATGGGATTGTTAGCTAGATAGATGCTTGAAATGTTGTCTCCATAAAGAGGAAACTCCTGCACTTCCACTTCCAAGTCCTTAAGTAGCTTCTTAAGCCATAATAGCTCACATGTAGCCAATGCTAAACCTCTGTACTCAGCCTCTGTGGATGAAAGAGCAACAGTGGGTTGCTTCTTAGAGCTCCAAGAGATCACTTTTGTACCTATCATGAAAACATAACCCGATGTACTCCTTCGATCATCCTTGCTACCTGCCCAATCAGCATCACTATATCCTTTGACACTTAGATCAGCATCATATGAGTAAAATAGACCTTGGTTGATGGTGTGCTTGATGTAACGAAGCACCTTTCTTGCCGCCATAAGATGATCATGAGTAGGTGTATGCAAAAATTGAGAGAGAACACCTACTACATATGCAAGATCAGGTCTAGTGAATGTAGCATAAATTAATGAACCAATTATGCTTCTATATAGTGTAATATCTTGTATAGCCTCTCCTTGACCTGCAACCAACTTTGTATTGGGCTCCATGGGCTGAGAAAGTGGCTTACAACCAGTCATACCAAACCTGTATAGCACATCCAACAAGTATTTTCTTTGAATCAAGAAGATGCCATTGTGTGCATAGATTACCTCTATTCCCAAGAAGTATTTTAGTGTTCCAAGATCAGATATCTTGAACTCCTTTCCTAGCTTTGATTTGATATCTTTAATACCTGCAATTTCACTTCCTGTGATGATCAAATCGTCCACATAGATGCATATATATACGGTCTTGTCTCCTTGCTTCTTCATGTAAAGTGATGGATCTGCAACACTTTCTTTGTATCCACAACTTGATAAATAATCCACTAACCTCTGATTCCAGGCCCTTGGGGCTTGCTTTAGTCCATATAGTGCTTTCCTTAGCTTGCAAACATGATTTGGGTACCTCATACTAGCAAATCCTTGAGGTTGGCTCATGTAGACTACTTCTTCAAGCTCTCCATTGAGGAAGGCATTCTTCACATCCAACTGATATAAGCTCCATTTCCTTGATGTGGCCACTGCAATCAAAGTCCTAATTGTTGGCATCTTGGCTACGGGGCTGAAAGTTTCATCATAATCTATCCCATAGCTTTGGGAGAAGCCTTTCGCCACCAACCTTGCTTTGTACCTAGCAATGGAACCATCTGAATTTCTTTTAATTTTGTAAACCCACTTATTACCTATCACCTTCATGCCTTCTTGAGCTGGTACCAAGCTCCAAGTATGGTTCTCATCAAGTGCTTTGAGCTCTTCCTTCATTGCCTCTTGCCATTCCTTGCAATCCTTAGCTTCTTCATAACTAGTTGGTTCTTTGTCCTTGATTACCTGTCATGTATGCATAATGCTTTGCAATGAAATTATCATATGTTAACCTTTGTACTGGATATCTTACTCTTGAAGACCTTCTTTCACTTCCTTTTGGTGTGGTTGCCATCTTCTTTCTTTGTTTGGCCACTCCTGGAGTTTGAACTTCTTTTATCTCTTCATCTTCCAACATGCTCTCGCGCACATAGCTTCCTTCTTCAACTGAAATCTTCTCTTTGCCTTTGACTTTGCTTTCTTCAGAGCTGGTCTCTCTTTCCCTAAGTCTTCCACTCCATGGTGAGGGTGTCCTTGTGTTGCATGAGTTGCTTGGACCACTCAAATCCATGCTTTCTTGAACTCTATCATCATTCTTCAAATCTGTCTCACCTATGTCTTCAACCTGCAATGGACTTGTGCATGCATACCAAGGATTCAACTCATCAAAGACAACATCCCTACTTACCTTCAGCTCCTTGGTGATGGGATTATAGCATTTATACCCCTTTTGTTCCATAGAATATCCCAAAAAAATACACCTTTCAGATTTGGCATCTAACTTTGACCTCAACTCTTGAGGTACATGTACATAGCATATACAACCAAAGATTCTAAGATGTGAAATGCAAGGTTTTCTTCCACTCCATGCTTCCTCAGGGGTTAGATGATGTATACCTGATGTAGGACATCTATTCATGATGTATGTGGCTGTATATGTAGCCTCTCCCCAATAACAATGCGGCATATTCATTTCATTGAGCATACACCTTGCTACCTCTGCTATGTGTCTGTTCTTTCTCTCTGCTACCCCATTGTTGAGGGGTATACCTGCATGTAAATTGTCTTTTGATGCCATTGACCTGCAAAAATTCAGAAAATTCATGGGAGAAGTACTCTCCCCCTCCATCGGATCTCAAAGTTTTGATAAACTTTCCAGATTCCTTCTCCACCTGTGCTTTGAATTTCTTGAAGTAGTGGAACACATCTAATTTGTTTCTAATGCAATACAACCACACTTTCCTTGAAAAGTCATCAATGAAGGTTACAAAATACCTATTTCCAGCAAGGGATGCTTCTCTTGTTGGACCCCAAACATCCGTGTGAATGAGGTCTAAAACATTTGCACTTACATAGGTACTCTTCTTGAAGGGCAGCCTTGATTGTTTTCCTTGTTGGCAAGCTACACAAATTTCATGCAACATTTTAGATGTAAAATTTGGTAGGCCTCTTACCAAGCTCCTCCTTTGCATGTCCTTGAGCTTTTATAGGTTGATGTGACCTATTCGTTTATGCCATAGATCCAAATCTGCTATCCTCTTGTCTCCATATGTGACATACATTGAATGGTGTGGCTGATTTATGTCCATTGTGAACATTCTCCCTTGCTTTTTTCCTTTTGCTATGAGCTTGAAACCTGCCCTTGGATCCTCAACAAAACATCCTCTTTCATTGAACCTAACTTGATAGCCTTTTTCTACCATTTGGCCTACCGAAATCAAGTTTTTGGTAATAGTAGGGACATGTAATACCTCTGATAAGCACTTTGCTCTTTGATTTCCTTCCAAACTGATATCTCCCACATGTTGAATGATATGCTCTGAGTTATCACCTGTTTCCACATGCCCTTGATGCTTTGGGACCTGCAAATTACTAAAAAACTCCTTTCGACATGACATATGATTGCTACATCCACTGTCTACATACCATACATCTTCACTAGCTTGAGTTGTATCTTCACCATACCTCATGGCAAGTAAATAATCATTCCCTTGGCTGGATGATGTGCTTGCATAATTACCTTGCCCTCTATAATTGTTGTTGTTGTTGCTTTGATTCCCTTGTCTTTGAGCTCTATGATAGCATTCATTTGCAAAATGACCGGGCTTACCGCATACAAAGCATCCATTTGAAGTGGCTTGTCCTCTTCCACCAAATCTTGCACCTCTTCCTCTATTTGTGGCTCTTCCACCTCTTTGACCTGCATTTTCTTGTTGTCCTTGACCTCCTTGGTTGCTTTGATATCTTCCTCTTCCTCTTGAAGCACCTCGGTTTTGTCTTCCTCTTCCTCTACCTGCATACAACAATTGCCCTTGGCTATCCTTGGCGTTATGACCACCAAGGTTCATCTCCTCTGTCACCATGAGAGTGATTAGTTGATCAAAATCAGGAAGAGAGTCCCTTACATACATTGAAGTTGTGAAAGCCCTCCATTTTTCATCATCCCTAAGTCCATTTAGGGTATGGGCGACAAGATCGTCATCATCTAGGGCACAACCGATTGACCCTAGTGCATCTGCAAGCTCTTTAACCTTTAATATGTAATCATTAGCACCTTGAGAGGGGCTTTTCCTAAGATTATTTAGCTCATTCTTGAGCTGAATTTTTCTAGCTTTTGTGGAGGTTGAGTACAATCTCTCCAAGCACTCCCACACCTTCTTCGATGTATCCAAATCTTGAATATGCCCTACCATAGAGTTGCTAATATGCTGAGATAAAATGAAAATGACCCTTTTGTCCCTTTCATCCCACTCTCTTACTGCTCTTCTCTAGTCATTGGTTGGATTTACCTCATCTATGTAGGGTTTTGGCTCTCCACCACTCACAAGTCCCCACAAACCTTTCCCCATCAAAAAATTGCTTATTCTAAATCGCCATGGTTGGTAATTTCCTTTTTCGAGCTTCTCAATCTGAGCATTGAGATCAGCCATGGTGCCTCCTAACTCTTTTGAACCTCCCCCTTGATGCAATGAAGTTGAAAAGGATGGCTTTTACCTCAAAAAATAGAGCTACTCCTCTTGATGAAGCTTCGTCTTTGATTTGATGATGTATTTGCTTCCCCTTGTTGTTGACGTGCCCGTTCTTTGCTTCCTTCCTTCAAAATTTGATGAAGTCTTCACTTCACTTCAGTAGCTCCTTCTTCTCTCTTTGATACTCCACTTATAGCTCTGATACCACTGTTGGAGGATAAACACTCCTATGTGCACAACAAAAGCAAATGAACCCTCCTAGGATCCTGAAATTTTTCAGACATAGGTTCTGTATTTTCTGAGTTTCTCTGAGTATATGCAGAGACTGAAAATGAAATTTTGCAGGCATAAACTAGACTTTAAGATCTTTCAAATGAGAGTAAAATCACTCCATTTGGATACTGGATGATGCCTCAACCAGCTACAACAAAACAGATAACTTGATCTCTTCACAGAGTATGAGCTAACTGGACAAACACTGTTCTGGAAATTTCTCTGCACATGTGCAGGCACTGAACCTGAGACTTATACCAGACAAAGTAGAACTTATAAGCTTTCCAACAAGACAAAAATCATTGCAAATGGATTCCGGATGAAGGAGAAACAACAATTACAAGACCGGGGGGTCTGCCAAAAACATCTAGATAGATAGAGTGTGTAAAAGTGAAATTTCTGCAAAATATGTAGAGAACAGGTAGTAGGGGGTGTGCTTAAGCAAGGGGGCAGCTTGGGCACGTATTTCCCCGACTCTAAGTCATAATACAACTCATTAGAGGTTTTAAAGACCTCATACTAACCTCTTTAACCAATCAAAAGCATATACATGTCAAAAGTGAGGTCCAATCACATCAAGAGGTGAGCTAAATCTTCTCTAATCAAATTCTTTCCATTATGGGCATGATTTGATGCCTCCAACTCGTGGAAATCAGCCTCCTTTGATTGTGGATGATGTGGAAGGTTCAATTTGGGGCATGTTCCCACACTCTTGAGCTTGAAAAACTTTCAACAAGCACTAACATAAATGAGTGTTACGGAGCTTAAAGATGCACTAGGCTCAATTGGGAGCCCAATCAAAGATGACGATCTTGTCGTGCACATTCTCTATGGCTTCAGAGAGGATGAAAGGTGGAAAGCATTCACCACATCAGTGTATGTGAGGGATTCCCTACCAAAATTTTATCAATTAGTCACATTGATGGTGACCGAGGGGATCAACCAAGGAGGTTCACAATCAAAGGGCAGCCAAGCCCAAGTTTTTTATGTAGGTAGAGGCAAAGGGGAAAGCGGTGGAAAAAGCTCCCAAGGAAAAGGGAGAGAAAGGTCAAGCTCAAGCTCAAGCAACCAAGAAGGCTCCAACCAAAGTTGTGGATCAAGAGGAAGATGAAGGAGCAAAGGAAGAGGAGGAAGATCACATGGAAGAGAAGCATCCAATGGAGAATTCTACAATTGTGGAAAACCGGACCATTATGCAAGAGATTGTTGGTCCAAAGGAGGAGGCAATCAAGGATACAAAAGGGAATAGGGTAATTATGCTAGTACTTCAACGAATTCTCCAACATCATGAAGACTCAACATTGACATGAATACAATAACATGTCAATGTATTTTGTTTGACACCAAAATATTCCCCCATCAACTTGCAAAAAATTAATGCCCCAATAAAGATGCAAATGCCCCAAGTCTAACATATCAAAAGACAATGCAAATCAGTCTTAAACTCAATAATATACTTCTCATTAGGACTAGTGAACAACATATCATCAACATGTACAACAATGATTAGAAGCACATCATCTGCATGCTTAACATATAAGGTGCTATAGTTGGATTGTTCAAAAAACCATTTCCTACCAAGTAGGCATGTATTTTTTGTACCAATCTCATGGTGCTTGCTTCAATCCATAAAAATACTTTTTCAATGTGCATACTTTGTTTTCATGCCCTTTTTGCAAAAAACCATGGGGCTTAAATATATCTACTTTTCATGTAAGTCACCACTCAAAAATGTATTTTTAATGTATATGATGAGGTACAAGTGCACAAATCTCGGAATAGTGGTCATTATGTTGCAACAATTCCCTTTTCATGAGCATAACCTTTGGCAACATGCCTATCCCTATACCTATCAATTGTTCCATCAGATGTACAACAATTGTTCCATCAAATGTACATTTCAGCTTGTATAACCATGTAGTGTAAAGGGGATTTTTGCCTATAGTAAAAACACATAAAGACCAAGTACCATTATTCACAATAGCATCATATTCTAATTACATAGTTGCCATCCAATTTTTTTTCAACTTTGTGCTTCACCAAAAGAAACAAGATCATTCTCATCACAAAGAGTAGAGACGACCATTGCATAACAATATAATGTAAATGAAGAACTATGAGAGCCTAAACAAATAGAATATGAAAAGGTGCATCTAAGTTTGTACCAACCATTGAGCCATGTTTTTTCCTCTTCTATGTCAAACCTCTCATAAATAATTGCATCATGTAAACTCTTCATAAAAAATGGAATGATTTGAATAGTTGCAACATGCAAAAGGCTCAAAAAATTTTTCACTTGGACCACCGCTTGATTGTTCACCTA
This sequence comes from Ceratopteris richardii, assembly GCA_020310875.1. Classification (NCBI taxonomy): domain Eukaryota; kingdom Viridiplantae; phylum Streptophyta; class Polypodiopsida; order Polypodiales; family Pteridaceae; genus Ceratopteris; species Ceratopteris richardii. The sequence continues at coordinate 58,653,456 of CM035431.1, read as the reverse complement.
TAAAAAGAGGAAAAAGAGTTTTATACACATACTTTGAGCTGATTGATGTCTCCTTGGTACATGAAAGAAAGAGTTGAATAGCATCTTCCATAAAAGCAACATCATGTCTAACCAAAACGAATTTATTATGTGGAGTATATAAATGATAGCCTTTGCTTTCAGAATTGTACCCAACAAGAATACATTTCATGACTTTATCATCCAACTTTTTTGTTGTTGTTCAAGCACTAATGCATATGTAACACAACCAAAAACATGCAGATGAGAAGCAGATGGCTTACAGCTAGTGATGATGGCAATGCTTTGGTGGGTCACCTAATAAGTGCATATGATATACACATAACCACAAGCCAGAACTATGTGGTAAAGCTTGACTTTTGAGCATATAGCTCAACACTTCTATGTGAAGTGTATTCTTCTTTTCAAAAGATACATTTATTTTAGGTGTGTACAGAACTCTACACTGATGCTTTATCCCATGCTCAACCAAAAGTGCATTAAACTCAAAAGACAGATATCCCCCCTCATCAAAATGGAGGGTGCCCATTTTGCATGTTGATATATTTTTAGCCATAACCAAGAACTATTGAAAGCATCTAAACACCCTAAACTTTGCTTTGAATGGATAAGCACATGCATGCCTAGAAAAGACATCAATGAAAGTCACAAACTATAGGTAATTCCCAAAGCATGGTGTCCACATACGATCACAAAAGTCAGTATGAAAAAGCTATAATTTATGTGTAGCTCTAACTAAACCATATTTTAGGAAGAAATAATGTTTCATTTAACCCAATTACAACCTTCACACATATATTTATAAGGTACCTCAAGTTTGGGTAGAGAGGACACCATTTTATATTTATGGAGGTGAAGCAAACTAGCAAAATTTAGATGACCAAAGCATGCATGTTAAAGATTTTCATATGAGATAACCTAAGAATCATGAACTACACATGATAAATCATTCATAGATTTTGCATAATCTATGAGCTTATACAACCAACAACATAAAGTACTAGAAGCAATGATAACATCACCATTTGATAACTCATGAAATATAAATTTATCATCAATAAATTTAACAACCAAGCCAATCTTAATTATTGCAAAAACTTATAACATATTTTTCTTGATCCCGAGAACATACAAGGCATTTGACTATGTGAAAGTACTACCATCAGTGATAGTCAAAATGATTTTTCCAACTCCCATGATAGGACAAAGGAGCTTTTATCACATGTGGTAGTATTTGTGATATGACCATGCTCAAGTGAAGTGAAGAAATTGTGCTACAAGGTAATATGTTTGGTTGCACCACTATCAAAGTGCCAAACATATTACTATACTATAGACATATACACCCTCATGAGAAGATGATTCATAGCTACAATGAATAGTAAATGCCCATTCTTCATTCAAAATAACATTAACAAGCTTTGTTTTAAGTGTAAAGGCGTTTGCAACAAACATTCCCATCTCTTTTGTCTATTGGAGTTTGAGGTCTACTAAAGCACATAAACATTACAAGCAAGAAGAAGAGCCTTGGAGAACAACACAACAAAAAATGTATTACCAAGTGAATGTACATAGATAAGTAACCTGTTATGATTATAGGCTTACATAGAAGCCAAGGGGAAAAAAACTCCTAAAGAGGGAAAAACGTGCCCAAGTGGTCCTAAGTGTGTTCATACGTATCACTACCAAAATATATCAACAAATCCCCCCTCAGAATGATGTGATGAACAAGGACTTGGCACTCATGTATAAGGAACTATCAAACTATGTCAAAAGAGATCAATCCACAAAAGAAACTAATTCCAAAGCATTGTGAAAAGCTTCAAACTTTTTCCAAGGTAGAACCTTTGTGGAAAGGCCTATAACATTATCCTGTGTGGGCACATCAACTAAATTGATCTGTCTACTAGAGAACCTCTCCTAACATAATCATAGTGTAACTCAATGTGCTCTGTGTGAGCATGGAAAACTATTTGCCTCACAACTTCCAATGTACTCTAACTATCAATGAAGAGGGTGGTGGAAAAATACTAACCAACACCCAAATTAGCCAAAAGGTATCTAAGACACACACACTCGATAGTCCTTCTGAAAGTTGCCCTAGGTGCTAGAATAGGTTGCTTCTCACTCAACCAAGATATGCATGAGCTACCAAGCATGAAGAAAATACCACTAGTGGACACATGAGTGCCATAGGAACCAACCCTACTGAGTCAAGAAAAGCATGTAAATATGGCATAAATTATCCCTCCTTGGGATAAAACAATTCAAATAGCCAAGTATCACTCAACTAGTGAAAGTTGCACTTAATTTGCTATCAATTTATGACACCTAGGCAATGCATAAACTTGCTCATCTGAGAGATGAAAAACTAAATATAAAGCCAAGTTATGCATAAGTAAATCAAGCATTCAATAACATGTTGATAGAGAACAACATCAAATGCATCTCCAATATCATGAAGACTCAGCCATAAACGTGTTTTCATGGGAATGGCAATAGTTTTGCAATCTTCAAGACCATAATGTTGCTTTAATATGTCAATATATCTTGTTTGGCAAAAAGCTATTCCCCCATCAACTTGCATAAACCAAAATCCCAAATAATGATGCAAATGCCCAAAATCTAACATCTCAAAAGAGGCATGAAAATCACCCTTACATTTATCAATATGCTTCTCATTAGGACAAGTGAGCATCATGGCATCAACATATACAACAATGATAAAAAGTATATCATCGACACGCTTAACATATAAGGTGCTCTTAGTTGAATTATTCTCAAAACCATGTGCAAGCAAGTAGGCATGTATCTTTTCATACCATGCATCTGGTGATTGCTTCAAACCATATAATGCCATTTTTTCAATTGTGCACTTTGTTTTCTTGCCCTCAAAATCATGGGGCTGAAATAAATACACTTCTTCATCTAAGGCACCATTCAAAAACACTACATTCTAACTCTGACGAGCTACAAGTGCACAAATCTATGAATAGTGCTCATTTGACATGTGGGAGAAAAGTCATCAAAATCAATGCCTCTCTCTTGATCATAACATTTGGCAAAAATCCTCACCTTATACATATCAATTATTCCATTAGGTTTACATTTCAGCTTGTAGGTTCATTTAGTGCCAATGGCCTTTTTGCTTGGAGGCACACATAAATACCAAGTACCATTCTTCATAATAGCAACATATTCTAATTGCATATAGGCCTTCTAATTTTTAGAAATTTGTGCTTCATAAAAAAAGTAGGCTCATTCTCATCACAAAGACAAGAGAGATCCATTTCATAGCAACTTGATGAAAAGGAAGCACTATAAGAGACTAAACAAGTACAATATGTCAATGGTGCATCCAATTTCCTATCTCTCAACGTTTTCAACAACCATTTAGGCATAGTTTTTGCCTTCTCTCTGTTAGGACTCTCATCAACAAGTGCATCATGAAAAATTTGCATCAGAAATAGAATGATCTACCTCATTATTTGAAACATGTAACGGCTGAGAAATTGCCTCATTTAGACAAGCACTTGATTGTCCAACTATAAAAAGAGGCAACAAAGTATCATCCACACCTTTAGAGCTAACTAACATCTCCTTGGTACATGAAGGAAATGGTTGAATTGTGTATTCCAAAAAAGACAACATCATGGCTAACCAAAATGTGTTTATTCTATAGAAAATAGCCTTTTCTTTCATAATTATACCCAACAAAATAAATTTCACTACTTTATCATCCATCTTTCTGCTATGTGATAAAGCTTGACTTTTGACCACCTCTTGATTTCCATGAATGGATTATTCTTTCTTTTAGAAAATCCATTTTGTTGAGGTGCATAAGGAATTGTCTCTCTTGAGGGGCTAGAATGAATCTTTTTCTTCTTTCTTTTAATGTTTTGAACTTGGAGTTTCTATTTTTTCAAACTCTCCCTCACTGTAGCTACCCATGCCTACCACAGGATTGTGTCCATCATCCTTTTCCTCCATGCCTTTTCTTCTTGTAGAAATTTCTTCACTTGAAGTAGGCTTGATTCTCAATCTCCCTTTCCCTGGAGATGTGTGGATGCCTCTGATGTTGTTCTTGAAGTTGAAGGACCAAAAATTTCCAAACTTTCTTGGTCTTCTACATGTCTCCTTTCAACATCATGTATGTCTTCAACCTGTAATGAATCTTTCACACCATACCATGGCAACAATTCATCAAATATAACATCTCTAGATATCTTAGTTCTTTGATTTTAGGGTCATAGCATCTAAAACCCTTTTTCTCTCTTGAATAACCAATAAAAATGCAATGTTTAGGTTTTGCTTCAGTTTTTGCCTCATTTCATAAGGCATGTGTACATAACATACACAGCTGAATATCTTGAGGTCAGATAGATTTGGTTTCTTACTGTACCATGCTTCATTTGGACTTAAAGCATGTACTCCCTAAAGTGGGGCATCTATTCATGATGTATATGGTTTTATTTGCTGCATCTGCCCAATAGCAATTGGGCACATTCATCTCGTTGAGCATCGATCTTGCCACTTTAGCTATGTGTCTATTTTTCCTCTCTGCAATCCCATTTTGTTGAGGTGTATACCTGCATGTATATTGTCTCTTGATTCCATTATGACTTAGAAATTCAGAAAACTCCTTGGATAAGTATTCTCCCGCTCCATCAAATCTAAGGATCTTTATGTACCTACTCATTTCCTTTTCAAGGAGTGCTTTGAAAACTTTAAAGTGACTAAAAACTTCAGTTTTTGACTTCATATAATACAACTATGTCATTACGGTATGATTGTAGATCAAGATAACAAATTACCAATTGCCTCCCAATGAGGGTTCTTCGATCGGTCCCCATACATTAGTGTGAATGAGGTCCAATGGAAATCTGCTTCTTTGTGTACTCTTCTTGAATGGAAGCCTTGTTTGCTTCCCGAATTGACATGCTTCACAAAAGTGTTGCATACTTTGAGAGTGTAAATTTGGAAGAACACTTACCACCCCTCTCCTTTGCACATCCTTTAGCTTTTAAAGGTTTATGTGGCCAATCTTCTTGTGCCACAAATCCACCTAAGTTGTCAATTGTCAAATAGATTGTATGTGATGAGGGTGGTTTTACCTCCATGGTGAATAGTCTTCCTTCCTTCTTTCCTTTAGCTATCAGTTTGTAGCCTTGCTTTGGGTCTTCCACAAAACATCCTTTGTTGTTAAACTTAACTATGTACCCTCTTTCAACCATTCGTCCAATTGATACTAAATTATTTGTGATTGTCGGTACATGTAACACATCTTTAAGACATTTTGCATTTTGATTTTCATCCAAAGGAACATTACCTATGTGTGTGATCCTATGCGCAGTTTCATCCCTTGTTTCCACATGCTCTTGTGTGCTTGGTTCATGCAAATTACAAAACATTTCCCTATTTTAGCTCATGTGATTTAAACATCCACTATCGATGTACCATGTGGTTTCTATGTCTTCTCGTCTACCACTTCTTTGCATCATGGATAAGAGATTATCATTCCTTAATATATTTCAAGTATTTGCATAGTTACCTTGATTCTTTTTATGGCCTCCTTGGCTGTCCCCTGAGTAATAGTCCTTTGCAAAGTGGCCTAGCTTGCCACAGTTGTAGCATTCCTTTGTGTAGTCCCTTCCTTGATATTGACCTCCTCTTCCTCTAACTTTTCCTCTCCCCCTTGCTCCGTAGCTTTGACTTGCTTCATTTTGCTCATTGTTTGATCTTCCTCTACCTCTGCCTTGTCCATTGTGTCCACCTCTCTTTCCTTTGCCTTTATGGGCATAAAAGACTTGGGCTTCACTTCCCTTTGAATGACCTCCATTGAGGTTCATTTCCTCAATCACCATGAGTATGCCTAATTGCTCAAAATCTAGTAATGAGTCCCTCACATAAACTTAAGTAGTGAATGGACTCCATTTGTCATCATCCCTTAGCCCATTCAGTGTATGAGCTACCAAATCATCATCATCTATGGAGCTGCCTATTGATCCTAAGGCATCTGCAATCCCTTTTACATTGAGGATATAATCATTGGTGTTGCTATTTGAAGTGAGTCCAAGTCTTGGATATGACCAATCAAGCTATTAGTAATGTGTTGAGATAAGATGAATATGACTCTTCTATCTCTTTCAATCCACTCATCCATTTCCTTTTCCTGTGCTTGAGTGAGTGGTTGTGCATATTAAGGCCTTGTCTCAGCTCCACTAACTAATCCCCATAGTCCTTTTCCCATGAGGAAATTGCCAACCTAAAATCTCCAGGGTGTAGTTTCCTTTCTCCAACTTCTCTATTTGGGTAGCATGCTCAGCCATTGCTTAAGATTTTATGCTTCTGAAGCTTTTTTGAGTGTGATGGAGTAGGAAAAGTTCAAAATGATTACCTTCTTATAGCTTTCTCCCTTGATATGTAATGAGGAACTTGCTAAAAGATTCAAAATCCACTTTTGAATATTGATGTAGCTCACCGATCTACTACAAGTCCTTTCCCAAGAGCAATACTAGCTTTAGATAGTTGCTTTGACTTTTTTCAAGAGTCCCAAATGCATTGAAATGCTCTAATACCATTGTTGGAGAAAATTCAACACCCCTATGCAACTTTGGAAGGTTTTAGGCCATCATAGGTTGTTTTCCATGTCGATACTATTGCCTACCTATGTGCAGAGACACACCTTCATTGTTTACAACTCCACTCAAAGATCCCTTGGAGTATAGTCACAAAATTCACATCACATTGAACAGACTCTATAAAAAATCAAATGAAAGTGAAACCACTTGAAATGGATATTGGAGGAAGGAGTAACAACCAAACAAAATAGCACTAAAACTAGCTCACTCTTTAGAGAGGTAGTGAGCAATGGCTAACTACACAGAAGAATAAGCTAACAAAGTGGCTAAATGTGCAAGAGGACTACTTACAACAACTTTCTTACACTCTATACTAACTCTGAGAAGAGAGAAGAGGTCATCGACGTAACTTCATGACTTTGATTCATACATATATAGGTTTTCCAAAAGTGTCCCTACAATTTTGCCAGAATCTCTCAATCAGCCTCTTTAACATTTTTGGTAAACTATGATTTAGAAGGGTGCTTGAGGCTTCTTCATAGCTGAAATTCATGATATGAAGCCGCTCATTAATAGGTCCACTTCTCATCCATACCTCCGAAACTTTACGAAAATATTCAGAACACTTGCATGTCAAAACATATCGGACTATCAAAAAAAATACCAGAAAAGTATCGAAAAGATACTGGAAAAACACCGGAGAGACACCAGATTGTGTGACCTTGAGACTTTTAGGCCACCAAAAAAGTACCGAAAAAAACCCGAATAAATTTTGGTCATCTTCAAGGCTTGATTTTTAACATTACCAAGCAAATATACAAAGATAAGTGATCCATTAAGGTTATGGGCATATATACAAGTTAGATAAAAAAACCTCTTTAAGAAGGAAAAAAGTGTATCGATGGTCCTATGCATATTCATACACATTACTAACAAAACATACCAACAATATTTGATAGTTACACAGCCTTTAAAGTAAGTTGAAGTCCGAAAGAAAAATATTTCAAGAACATAAGTTGAATTTCAATGCAAAAGATTTTCTTACAAAAAGATGTGCATGAGAATGTCCATAAGAACACCCTCCTAGTGTTATTAATTTACAAAAATTGAGAGATTCTTCATGTATTTTTCTTTTGACTTATTCCAATAAATTTTTCATAGAGCTAGCTTATCATACACTTGGAAAAATTATCTAGTCTCTCTCTCTATCTCTCACTCATCTTCTTTTTTAGTATTAAGGTGTGTGTTAATTTTCATGTGTTGGAAGATCCTAAACCTATGATTATTGTTATTGAGGCCCACCCCACTTCCAAGATTTGGTATCATAGCATAGTTGACATACACCCTTAAAAAGATGAGTGACTATAGACTTGACAATGAAGACAAGCTTGAAGGAATGTCTAGCTATCCAATGCGGAGTTTTATGATGATGAATCTATTAGTATCTAAAGACCTGTATAATATTGTCAATGTCACTTATCCAAGGCCAAGACAAGTTGGAGAAGATTTTGCTTCATCTTCTAGAAGACATGTTGTTCCCAATTCTACTCAATAGGAGGTTAGTGAAGAAGAAGGAACCACTTCATCATCAAGATTCAATACTACTACCAGATTAATTCCTATAGAATAGTGAACTAGATGGGATTCAAGGGATGCACAAGCACTTTATATATTTCTATCAAAGCCAAGAGGCATATTATACCTCAAATCAGGTCATGCAGAATCTCTTCTCTAGCTTCGTTGGAGTTAGAGAATCTCTATCAAAGTAGGAACCCTGCAAGGAAAGTACACCTAAGGAGACCGCTAGCCAACACAACAATGATAGTTGGTGAATCAGTTTAGACATATATTTTGAAGCTCAAAGATTTACAAGATTAGTTACTCAATGGTGGAGTAAATATTTTAGATGAAGAGATAGTAAACACACTTCTTAACTCACCTCCGTCATCATATCATGCTCTTGTTACTTCTTTATCTCTCTCTACAAGAGATAGAGAGCTTTCATTTGAAGAGCTAAAATTCTTGTTACTTCAAGATGAAGATCAACAAAAGGGTATGGATGAGAATGATGAAGGTTGAAAATTAAGTCTTGTAATCCTGTGTCTTCCAGTCCTTCCCCTAATACTTCCTCTACATCCAACGAAAAGTATTTGACTACATCTGATTCAAAGAAAGGAGTATGCCATTACTGTAATAAACAATGTCATTACATAGCAAAATGCATAGCAAGGATTTTTAATCAGAAGAAGAAAGCATCAGGTAATAGTGTTGAAGATGATCCAAAACTTAATCATCAAAGGTAGATTCATGTGCATGTGTTACTATTGAAGAAGTAGCTTTTGATCAGGTAGCATCAAATGCAATCTCAAATAATCCTTGGATTTTCTATTCTAGAGCTACTAAGCATATCATAGGTTGTAGAAAGTATTTTCTTCTCTTACTCTCTTTAGATAGAAGAGTGTCTATTGCATATGGTCATGACTTGGATGTTCTAGGTGTTGAAGTGAACCTAAAATCAAGAATAGGAGAAAAGTTCACAATTTCCAATGTTCTTTATCTTCTAGACATGAAGAAGAATTTGCTCTCTATCTCTACTTTCTTGTCAGATGGTTATAAAGTTATTCTTAAGAAATATTCATATTAGATCCTCTCACCTAATGAGGAGCATTATCTACTTCAAGGAGAAAACAGAAGTGGCATGTTTGTATTATCCAAAATTTTTCATCCTAATGTTGCTAGGTCTCCAACACCTAAGGATAACATGAAGTCCTACTGTACTGGTAGCACTGAGCATAACAAGCAATAGGTGTGTGATAAAAAATAGAAGATTTTCATTGATCCTTCTATTTGGAAGTAGTCTGTTTTGATTCAATCTTTTCATACATCATTTCAAAAGTACATAGGCACTTGTATAGTGTCATTGGAAAGTTAAGAGGGCCCAAAACTCAACTCTGAAGCTACAAGGGGCTGGTGCTAAGCAGGATTTGGCAGTACCCACTCATTTCTTGGAGTCTCCATCCATCTTTCCCAACAATGGTATCAGAGCAAAGTTAAGGTAAAATGGGACATGGTTTTCCTTCTTTCATTGACAAATTGGACAGGAACAACTATCAAGCATGGTCCTTGAGGATGAAGACATACTTACAAGGAAGGAGCCTCTATGGATACATCTCAGGAGATGAGGAGATGCCCATATTCAGAAGCAAAGGACAACCTACAAGAGAGGAGCATGAAAGACTCAACACATGGTTTGCCAAGGATGCATTAGCAAGGTCCTACTTACTTAACTCAATCTTGGATTTTCTTCTTCCACATATTAGGAACTATAAGACATCCCAAGAGATTTGGGAAACATTTTCTTCTTATTTCTCTTCCAACACAAGGGCTAGGAACAACCAACTGTGGATTGAGTTCACCACTCAAAGAAAGCAACCTAAGCAAGGCATCTTAGAGTATGTGACCAAAGTCAAAGATGTAGCAGATCAATTGGCAAGCATAGGAGAAGAAATTGAAGAGGAGAAGATTGTAAGACAAGTAATCAATGGTATTAAAGCTGATGACAAATGGGAGAGCTTCACAACTGCCATGGACTTGTAGATGGACATGCAGATTCCAGATCTTACCACACTCATGGGGCAACTATTTACCCATGAAGCCAAGCTCGACAAGAATGGAAATTCATCAAGATAGCTCTTTTGCCTTATACACTGATAAAAGTAAGTCCAAAGAGAAAGGGAAGAACAAAAAGGTTGAAGATGAAGGAACTACCTCACAAGCCAACTATGCAAGAAGAGGTAGAACCTCAAGAGGAAGGGGCAGAGGAGGTAAGCAAGGTAGGGGGAGACCTTATAACTCCTCACCATGCAATATTTGTGGATTATCAAATCGTACTACAGGTGAGTGTTTCAGAACTTCACAAATCAAAGAGGTAGAGGATATCAAAGAGGTGGATATACACAATCAAGAGGAAGATTCAATCACCATCAAGGATACAACAACAACTACAACAACAACTACAATAACAACTACCAAGGAGGATACAAATCCAAAAAAGATTAGAAAAACTACAGAGAGGAGCAAGAAGATTTTCTTTTGATTATGAACATGACTTCAAAACCAGGTATAAATGATGACCATCTCTTCTATATTGACTCAAGATGCTCAAACCATGTGGCATGCAATGTAGCTCTTCTCTCTTACCTTGAGGAACCAAAGGGTAAGCATCAGGTACAAACAGGTGATGACACCAAGCACTCAGTGATTAAAGTAGAGAATGTTAAGACCTCTGATGGAAACAAGAATCTGTTGAGTAGGGTTCTGTATGTACCCACAATTACCAAGAATTTGATGAGTGTTGGATAGATTGTGGAAAAGGGTTTGCAAGTTAGATTCAACCAATATGGAGAATTTGTGGAGGATCCACAGCATGGGTTCAAGAGAATTTCCAAAGGATAAAAGACATGTAGATTATTCACTTTTGAACTTGAGGATACAAGGAACATTGCACTTTATAGTTATAAAGATCAAACATTATCAGAGCTTGAAATTTGGCATAAAAGATTAGGGCATGTTGGTGAAAGAACCTTGAAACAAATATGTAGAGACCAATGTGTGCTTGGAATACCTAATGTATCCAAGCAACACATGATTTATAAATGTGGTGCTTGTCAGTTTGGAAAGTCTCACATGTTACCCTTCTCAAGGAAAGGCTACATGCATGAGGACTACCTAGAACTTGTCCATACAGATGTATGGGGACCAAGTAAAGATCCCTCAATCTCTAGATCAAGGTATTATGTATCTTTCATTGATGATTACAATAGGTGGACTGTATTGTACTTTATGAAGCACAAAGATGAAGTATTCAGTTGCTTTAAAAAGTATCTTGCACTTGTTGAGAACCAAACAGGGAGAAATCTAAAAAGAATAAGGTCAGATGGAGGAGGTGAGTACTTCTCAAATGATTTTGATGCATTCTTGCAGGACAGAGGAATCAAAAGAGAAGTCACAACAAGGTATACCCCTGAGCAAAACAGGGTGGTAGAGAGGAGAAATAGATTAATTTTTGAAACAACTAGGTCAATGTTAAATGAGAAAAAAATTACCTAACTACTTGTGGGCAGAGAGTGTATCTACTACCACTTATCTTGTAAATAGGTTGCCATCCAAATCTCTTGATGGGATGACCCCATATGACCCATGGCATGGTAGAAGACCTTCATTTGATCATTGTAGGATTTTTGGATGTGTAGCTTATGCGCATATCCCTTCTCAGATAAGAGGTAAGCTAGATCCTAAGGAAGAGAAGTGCATCTTCATAGGGTATGATCTAAGTCAGAAAGGATACAGGTTCTACAATCCTTCAAAGAAGGGATTCATGTTCAGTAGAGATGTTGTCTTTGATGAAAATGACTCTTGGTTTGATAGTGAATGTGGGAAAGTAAAACTACCTTATAACTTGGAAGAGGAGTTTCCAAGCCTCACTAAGGAGGAGCCTACTCAAAATGGAGACATCAATTCAGATGATGAGGACATCATTAACCTAGCAGAGTTCAAGGCATGGAATTCCAAAGGCAAATTCAAGGTGAAGAAATTGGAGGATATACTTGAATCATCCAACCAAGCAATCAGAAGATCACAAAGGGAGAGCAAGAAGCCAATCAGATATGGGTATGACACTTCCCTAGTTACTAAGCACTCTATTTATTTTGCAAAAGACTTGTCAATTGAAGAACCAGCATCATATGAAGAGGCAAAGACCAAGGCAAAATGGAAGGAAGCTATGGATGAGGAAATTGAAGCACTCAAGGAGAGTGATACTTAGGAACTAGTACCAAAGAAGGAGTCTATGAAGGTAATTGGTTCTAGATGGATCTATAAGATCAAAAGGGATTCTACTGGATCAATAAGCAGGTACAAAGCTAGACTTGTGGCTAAGGGTTTTGCACAAACCCAAGGAATTGATTATGAAGAAACATTCTCACCTGTGGCCAAAATGCCAACCATCAGGGTATTGGTAAGTGTGGTTGCATCAAAGAATTGGAACATGTATCAGTTGGATGTAAAAAATGCATTTCTAAATGGCTGATTTCAGAGGAGGTGTACATGTCTCAACCTCCTGGCCATGAGGATCCAAACAAGGTAACATATGTATGTAAATTGAACAAAGCTCTTTATGGATTGAAGCAGGCACCTAGGGCATGGAACCATAGGTTGACTACATACCTTCAGGATCAAGATTTTATCATGAGTAAAGCAGATACTTCTCTGTTCATCAAGAGAAGTAATTCAGAGGTATATGTTGATGATATCATAATCACAGGTAATGATGCATATGGCATAAAACAAATCAAGAACCAGATGATGAAGGAGTTGAAAATTAGTGACCTTGGATCACTAAAATATTTTCTTGGACTTGATTTAGTCTATACTAACTCTGGAATTTACATTACTCAGAGAAAGTATATACAGGATATGTTGAAGAAGTTTCATTTGCAAGATGTCAAAGTTGCAAGTACTCCAATGGAGGTAAACCTGAAATTAAGTGCTCATGAAGGTGATGTACTTGACAACATTGCAGGTTACCAAAGCATACTGGGAAGCTTGAACTATGCTACATTGACAAGGATTGATATTGCCTATGGAGTAAGTGTTCTAAGTCATTTTATGCACAAGCCTACGGCACCTCACTTGGAGGCTACCAAAAGGATCTTGAAGTACCTTAAGGGTACTCAACATCATGGATTGTATTTTCCTTATACATCAGACTTGCACATCAAGATTTATTCAGATGCAGATTGGGCAGGATGCAAAGATGATAGGAGGAGTACCTCAAGATACTTATCTTTTGCAGGTGATAAGCCAATATCATGGTCTTCAAAGAACCAACCTATTGTTGCTTTATGTTCTACAGAGGTAGAGTAGGATTGGCCAATGCTACTCAAGAGGCCATATGGATCAGACTTTTGTATACAGAATTAGGTTTGCATACTACATCTCCAATGATTTTTGGAGAATACTAGCTCACTACATCTTGCAGCTAATCCTATTTATCATGCTAGGACCAAGCACATAGAGGTCCACTATCATTATGTGAGAGAGAAGCTATTGAGAAAGGATATTCAGTTGGCATATGTATCAACTAATATGCAATGTGCAGACTTGTTGACTAAAGCTTTAGATGGTACAAAACTTTGCAGGTTTAAATCAATGATTGGATTGCAGGATATTCATGAAGATTGAAGATGAAGACCAAGCCAAAATGTTTGGCTTGAGGGGGAGTTGTTGGTGCAAAGTCCAAGCCCACACATTTGTCTTGAAGTTCATAAACACATGAAGCTCCATGGAAACCATTGCTAGAAGAACTTTATCTTTTTACATTTGTAAAAGTTATTTAATTGACTTGAGAGAATATTTGTAATCACCTACCAAAAAACTCGTGGATTTTTTAGTTACAATATAACTAGTTCATTGAGGGAATATTTCCTAGATTGAAGGATCACTTTTAGAGAGAGCCAAAAAGTTGAATTCAAATTCAAATTTGAATGTAACACTTATATAAAGTGACTTGAAAAAGTCGTGTGTAGAAGAGTCACTTCCCGAGTTCTCCATATTTGTAATAGTGTGAGGCCTACATTGTAGCCTACACTACGCTCCATCATTAAGCTATGATTGTCAAGCCTATGATCTTGTACAACATTGTTCATTAATACAATACATCTACATTGTTCATCTATGGTCTCTCTGTTATAGTCATTCATAATTGTCAACTTGTGCTACTCATATCTAAGTCAATTCTCTCCCAAATTCAATGATCTATAGCTTGTTGGAATCAGCTCTAAGTTATCTACATGCTGAAAAATTTTGAAGGGAATCCTTTCAGCAAATTTGAAGAAAAGCATGTCAAAGCACTCACTGGTCAAACTCTACAGAGGTCCTAAAAAATTGAAGGTAATGATTTATTTGTTAAATTGATTGCTCTGTGTATAGTGCATCATTTCAAGTGGTTTCACTTGGAATCATTAGCTTAATAAGCTACTTAGATACCTCTAAAATGAATTTTTCTAATTCCTATTGTACTGGTAGCACTGAGCATAACAAGCAGTAGGTGTGTGATAAAAAATAGAAGGTTTTCATTGATCATTCTATTTGGAAGTAGTCTGTTTTGATTCAATCTTTTCATACATCATTTCCAAAGTATATAGGCACTTGTATACTATCATTGGAAGGCTAACAAGGCCCACAACTCAACTCTGAAGCTACAAGGGGATGGTACTAAGCAAGATTTGGTAGTACCCACTCATTTCTTGGAGTTTCCATCCATCTTTCCCAACACATGTGATGATGCAAATCATTCCATTTCTGATGCAGATTTGCATGATGCACTTGTTGATGAGAGAGCTGATATTGAGGAGGCAAAAACTATGCCAAAATGACTGGTGCAAACCTTGCATGACAACAAATTCGATGCACCTCTATCATATCATACTAGTTCAGGCTCTCATAGTGCCTCTTTTGCATCACGTCACTATGCTATGACTGCCTCTAGTCTCTATGATGAGAATGAGCCCATTTTGTTTGGTGAAGCACAAAATTCTGAAAATTGGATGACTATTATGCAATCAGAATATGATGCTATCATGAAAAATGGAACCTGGTCTTTATGTGATTTTCCTCCTGGAAAGAAGGCCATTGGCGCAAAGTGGGTATACAAGCTGAAGCATAAGCCTGATGGAACAGTTGACATGTATAAGACTAGGCTTGTTGCAAAGGTTATGCACAAGAAAGCGGCATTGATTTTCATAAAACCTTTGCACCTACATGCCAAATGACTATTGTTCATAGCATTTGTGCACTTGCAACTCATCATGGTTGGAATGTACATCAGTTGGACATTAAAATAACATTTTTGAATGGTGACTTGCATGAAGTTTTTTAGCCCCATGGCTTTGTGCAAAAAGGGCATGAAAACTAGTTGTGCAGGTTAAAGAAGGCATTAATATGGTTTAAAGCAAGCACCACGTGCTTGGTATGAAAAGATACATGCCTATCTTATTGCACATGGTTTTGAGAATAGTCCAACTAAAAGAACGTTATATGTTAAGCATGCAAATGATGTACTTTTGATAATTGTGGTGTACATTGATGACATGCTGCTCACTGGTCCTCATGAGAAGCATATTGCTGAGTTTAAGGCTGATTTGCATGCCTCATTTGAGATGTATGATTTGAGGCATTTGCATCATTATTTGAGCATTCAGTTTATGCAGGTTGATGGTGGAATAGCTTTGTGTCAAACAAAATATATTGACACATTATTAAATGTTTTGGCCCTGAATGTTGTAAAAGTATTACCACTCCTATGGAGACGGGTTTATGATTGAGTCTTCATGATGCTAGAGACGCATTTGATGTTGTTCTCTATCCACAAGCCGTTGGATGCTTGATTTAGCTATGCATTACTCTCCCAAATATTCAGTTTGGTGTCTCATAGATGAGCAGGCTTATGCATTGCCTAGGAGTCAAGCATTGGCAGGCGGTTAAGCGCATCTTTCACTACTTGAGTGGTACCCAACTACTTGGATTGTTTTATCCCAAGGGGGGATCGCTACCACCAGATTCACATGCTTTTTCTAACTCTCACTGGGCTGGTTGCTATGACACTGGTGTGTACACTAGTGGTTTTTGCTTCATGCTTGGTAGCTCGTGCATATCTTGGCTGAGCAAGAAGCACCCTATTGTGGCTACTTCTAGTTGTGAGGCTGAGTATAGGTCAGCTTTCATAGCGACTTTTGAAAGTCACGAAGGAAAGATAGTTTCCAAAAGAGGGTGTCTGCATAGGACCACAGACATCACTATGAACAAGCTGCAATGTTTGAGTAGCTCGAACTGAACCATCTTTTGGGAACGAGGAATGCTGAATTTTGCCCAGAATACAGCTGGGTAGAGAGGACACCATTTTAGATTTTTGTAGGTGTAGCAAACTAGCAAAATTCAGATGACCAAAGTGTGCATGCCAAAGCTTTGCATCTGATAAAGCCTAAGCATCATGTATTGCACATTCTGAATCATTCATAGATCTACATAGTCTATGAGCTTATATAGCCCATGACATAAAATGCCATAAGCAATAATGACATCATCATTTGATAGATCATGAATTATACATCTATCATCAACAAATTTCACAACCAAGCCAATCTTAGCTAAAGCTGAAATTGATAACAGATTCTTCTTGATCCTTGGAACAAATAAAACATCCAACAATGTAAAAGAACTACCATTTGTGGTATTCAGAATGATCTTGCCTTTAGAATGATCTTACCAACTCCCACGACAGGATAGAGTTATTGGCACATGTGATAGTATTCCCTGTAGGGGCAAGCTCAAGTGAAGTGAAGAAACTGTTTTTCAAGGTAATATGTTTGGTTGCCACACTATCAAAGTACCAGAAATCTGAGTCTACTGTAGACATACACTATTCATGAAAGGATAGATCATAACTGCAAACAGTGGCCATTCTTCATTCTGCACAAGATTAGCAGACTTTGTTTTGGGTGTAGAGGCCTCTACAACAACCATTCTAGCCTTTTTCTTCCTTGCCTCTTTAGCAGCCAATTTTGGACAATTCTTAATGACATGATCATTTCCATTACATTATTTGCAAAACAATTTCTGCTTTTCTATTTTCTTCACATCCCTGCCATCCTTCTTTTTTACAAGTGTAATAGGATGTTTTTCAACATCCTGCACAATATTCCACAGTCCTTTTGCAACCAATACATGACGCATCATATAAGCCCATAATGGGTAATTGGTATCGTCCAACTTATCCTCAACATCCAACATACAAAATACATCATTGCTTTCAACCATGGCCACTGATTAAAATACCCTGATGCAAAAAAATGGTTGTATCTCAAAAAGTTGAACAGAACTACTATATCCAGTTCTACTAAACATGTAGTAGACTTCAAGATTCTTATACTCCCAAACCAAAACTTGTATATATATTTGGCACAAAAAGATGAAATTGCCTACACAAGCATTGTGATAGTGTGCTCAGAGGCTGAAATGAGCTCAGATCGCGATTTCGATACCACATAGCAAAGTTGTTTTAATCTCCTTATCATCTTGAGTATGCTCATCAATTTTTGTGCCATCCTAAGAGTGTGACCAGAGGCGTGTCGATGATGCCCTAGATGAAGTGGTGACCTACTCTAATACCAATTTTTGGAGTTTGAGGTCTTCAAAAGCACGAGAACAGTACAAGGAAGAAGAAGAAGCTTGGAGCACAACACACAATATTGAATTATTACCACTAGAATGTACAAAAATATGTAGCTCATTAGGGTAATAAGCGTATATACAAGCCAGGGGAAAAACCTCCTAAAGAGGGAAAAAAGTGACCTGGTGGTCCCAGTGTGTTCACACACATCACTACCTAAATTATATCAACATCATCCACATAACTAAAGAAAGATGTTGGAGTAGGAATATGGTCTGTGTGCAAAAGCAAGCAAAGCAAGAAACTCCTCATAGGATTCCTTTGAAATTTTTGTTGAAAATGAACAATTATGCTTCAAAATGTGCCTTAAATTCTACTTATTAAGGGGCTAATTCCAAAAAGCAATAAATTTCCACCTCCTCTACCTTCTATGAAATGGTCCTAGACTTTATGAATTTCCTAAGATCTCCTTGACCTTTAGAACTTAAGGAAAAACTAAAATTCTAGTAGTACATAATTACCAAAATGAGGGATTTTGTGCTCCTAACAAAAAAGTATCATACCTTGTACTTAGAAATTTTCCCAAAAGATGATATTTCATGAGTTAAAATGGCTTGTAGTGTCTATTTTGCAAACACTTGCATTGATTCTACACATGGCATGGGGTAAGTAAAATATTTAGCTACCCTAAATAATGGTTGGATGGATACAATATTGTGAAGAAAGATGGTGGATGGAATCTGAAGATGAGTTGGTATTGCTATAATTGGCTTCACACCAGCCAACTGATGAGGTAAGCCATTCTTTTTCTTTTTTCTTTTTCACAATTACAAGAAATAAAATGTACTCTTTTACAAGAGGTGCTCACATGACTACATATATGACTACAAATGAACATAAATCAAATAATATCAAGCATGTAGGCTTGGGTAAAATGCACCAACAGCTCCCCCTCAAGCCTAACATGCTTGGCTTCCAAATATATCTTCAATTGTCCTTGATTTCCTACAAGCCAATCATCAACTTGAATCTATTTAACTTTGTACCATCAAGAGCTTTAGTCAACATGTCTACACATTGCATATCTGTAGAGAAATAGGATAGTTGAATATCCTTGCTCATTAGCTTCTCCCTTACATAACGGTAGTGGACTTCAATATGCTTGGTTCTAGTATGGTATACCGGATTAGTTGCAAGATGTAGTGAGCTTGTGTTGTCACCAAAAATGTGAGGTGTTGAAGAATGAAGTCCAAGATCTGTGTACAAATACTTTAACCACATGATTTTTTGAGTTGCATTAGCCAAACCTATATATTCAGCTTCAGTCAAAGATAATGCCACTATTGGTTGCTTCTTGGATGACCAAGAAATGATTTTTGAACCTGCAAATGATACATACCCGGATGTGCTTCTTCTATCATCTCTAGATCCGGCCCAATCCGCATCTGAGTAGGCCTTTAGCTCAATATCTGAAGTAAATGAATAAAACAAACCTTCATTCATGGTCCCCTTTATGTACTTGAGGACTCTCTTGGCCGCTTCCATACGTTGTCTTCTCGGCTTATGCATAAATTGACTCAATATGCTAACACTATAACATATATCCACACTTGTGAGTGTTGCATAGTTCAAGCTTCCAACCAAGCTTTGATAGCTTGTGATGTCTTCAATTGGCTCTCCTTCATAAGCACTAAGCTTATGATTTTGCTCCATAGGTGTACCTGCACACTTCGTATTTTCCATCTTGAACTTGACGAGCATGTCATGCACATACTTCCTTTGTGTGAAGTATATACCTGAACTTGTGTAGATTAACTCCAACCCAAGAAAATAAGTGAGTGGTCCGAGGTCACTTATTTTGAACTCCTCCATTTGAGTCTTTACTTGTTTGATTCCTTCAAAATCATTGCCTGTGATAATAAT
>CM035431.1:58591207-58628707 GCA_020310875.1 Ceratopteris richardii | reverse complement strand
GCTAATGCTCCCTTGTATATTCTTCTCCTTTGTTGATGGACCCACGTTGTAAACCCACAACTTGTCTACTGACACTCAACGAGTTTCTCATGAAAAGAGATATAAGATTATCTGTTTGCACATGATTTAACTCAAATAGGTTTTTCTCCTACGAATAATTGACATAATTCGCTGCTAATGCTCCCTTGCATATTCTTCTCCTTTGTTGATGGACCCACGTTGTAAACCCACAACCTGTCTACTGACACTCAACGAGCCTACATGAAAAGAGATATAAGCTTATCTGTCGCACATGAATTAACTCAAATAGGATTTTCTCCTGTGAATAATTCGCTATTAATGCTCCCTGCAGAAAAGCTAATGATCAAGCTATTGTTCATGCATATGGTTTAAAGGGAGAGACGTATATCTGTGATAGAAAGTAAGAGGTGGTATAAAGTATACCAAACAGAAGCTGTGTGATGCATTCATTGTAAGTTGCATGGTCACAGCCAAAAATCACAGCAGCAAGCTCCTCCGCCGGAAGGTTCAAGAACGGGAGCGGTGATGGAGGAGAATGGCTAGCCCAAGAGGAAGGAGAATGAAGGCCTTTGTATGTTTCGGTCTTACGTCCAGCTCCCATGACAGAAGCACTTTGCTGGCGATGAGACTTGTAAGAGTAATTTTAGAGTTTGTTGGAAAACGTTAATTACAAATTTATGTAATGAGATCATATGCTACGTGTGTATTAATTACAATAATACTTTCATAATAATATTTTTTATGAATGAAGGCATTTTGTGGATAGAATATTGACACCAATGGGTGAAGATATGAAAGATATTGACACCAACATTCACGAGTTCACTTTCAAGGATCTAGTTGACAATGATGTGGATAGCAATCTGTGGAGCATGCACAAGAGCAAGGCTAAGTGGTTCAGGATCTTGGGTGTTCTGTCGGGTATGATCGCCGTTGGGAGGTGGTTTTCTGATATTTGCAGATGGAAGAACCCTATCACCACAGTTCTCGTCCATTTCCCTTTCGCTACTAATGCTCCTTTGTATATGCTTTCTGTCAATGGTGCACACTAACATCTCACCTGTATGCGTGCCTACATGTAAAAAAAACCTCATTACACCTCAAACAGTGATCTAATGTAATATCAGAGATTATTAAATCTAAGCAAAGAACCTGAGCTGAAAAACGTGTCTTCTGCTTCCCATCAGTCCACGCATATGGATTGATGTTCATCTCTCCATAGCTATCTGCCTCAGAAATACCATGCAACTTTTTATCAATGTAATTAAACAAAAATAGTGGCATCCCTGGTCGGACATTCTTTACATAGATGATAGAGAAGCTCGAAGGCCTAGACATGCAGAAAAGCTGATGATCAAGCTATTGTTCATGCATATGGTTTAAAGGGAGAGACGTATATCTGTGATAGAAAGTAAGAGGATAGATAAAGTATACCAAACAGAAGTTGTGTGACGCATTCATTGTAAGTCGCATGGTCACAGCCAAAAATCACAGCAGCAAGCTCCTCTGCCGGAAGGTTCAAGAACGGGAGCGGTAATGAAGGAGAATGGCTAGCCCAAGAGGAAGGAGAATGAAGGCCTTTGTATGTTTCGGTCTTACGTCCAGCTCCCATGACAGAAGCGCTTTGCTGGCGATGAGACTTGTAAGAGTAATTTTAGAGTTTGTTGGAAAATGTTAATTACAAATTTATGTAATGAGATCATATGCTACGTGTGTATTAATTACAATAATACTTTCATAATAATATTTTTTATGAATGAAGGCATTATGTGGGTAGAATATTGACACCAATGGATGAAGATATGAAAGAATTGACACCAGCATTCACGAGTTCACTGTCAAGGATGTAGTTGACAATGATGTGGATATCAATCTGTGGAGCATGCGCAAGAGCAAGGCTAAGTGGTTCAGGATCTTGGGTGTTCTATCGGGTATGATCGCTATTGGGAGGTGGTTTTCTGATATTTGCAGATGGAAGAACCCTATCACCACAGTTCTTGAATATCAAACATCATATTCATACTAGCTAATGACACCCAATATGTTGTTTTTTTTTTCAATATTTTTAAAAATTCTCTTTGGAGTTCTCCAAATATCATGTCACCTATATCCATGTAAGCAACTACTCATGAATTATGAACCACTCTAGTAAATTGTGGATGATTGAAATCTTAACCAATAATATCGCAATAAATATACCGATGCAAAGTTGCATGTATGTAGTGTTATTTTCTCCTTTCTTTCGTTCATGTTGTATTCTTAAGATGTAGATATATAGATGTTGGCAAACTTGAACTTCTATAACATTTCAAGAACAAAAGTCAACAATTAGGAGAACAAGAGAGAGAGTCAACAAAGCGAGAGAGACAGAGAGAGAGAGAGAATTCAAAGCGAAAAAGATGTAGAAAGAGAGAAACAGAGACCTGCATATACTTTCTTTAGCTCGTAAGCGCAGCGCAACTGCGAACGTTGGAGAGCTCTTCGATCAGATGCGTGAAAATGCTGATCGAAGAGCCTCCGATGTTTTAATTTTTTTCCGTCAACAGACCGTCATGTAAGCGATGCTAGATGTGTCGCATAAACGACGTCCAAACAGCGTCGCTTATGTGACGTAAAAACATCGCTTAAGCGGCGCTTTTGGAACCCACGTATAAGCGACGCTACAGGCGAGCATCGCAGGTCCCGTCGCAGTACAAGTCGCAAATTGCATCGTTCACTTTGTCGTTTAATCAACAGTCCGCGTGCGACGCTCATTACGACACATGTTGCAATTTTATAGCGATGAATTTGTGTTGCCTTAACCGTCGTTATACGCGCGTATTCCTTGTAGTGAATGGTCCACCTGCTACAATCATCTATGAAAGACACATAATATCTTGAGCCTGATATAGATGGCTCCTTACTTGGACCCCACACATCCGTGTGCACTAGATCCAAAAGATTTTGATACATATATCCTTTCTTATTGAAAGGTTGTCTATGAGCCTTGCCGAGTTGACAAGCTTCACATCATGTGTTGCCTTGTGATATTAGGCAAACCAAGTACACTTTCATCCTACCAATTTGTTTAAGTGTCCTCTCACCAATGTGAGCAAGCCTTTTGTGCCATATCTCCAACTCTGTTAGAGTTTGAGATCCATAGCTAAACAAAGCTATGTTCTTTGTATCTTCCACTTCAAAAGTGAAAAGCCTTCCTGTCTTTTCTCCTTTGGCAATCCTTCTAAAGCCTTGCCTTGGGTCTTCAACATATGCTCCAAATCGGTTGAATCTAACCTACAATCCTTTTTCAACAATCTGTCCAACACTTATTAAATTTTTGGTAATCGTAGGGACATACAGGACTTTGCTTAAGAGGTTCATATTCCCATCTGATGTCTTCACATTACCTATCTTCTCCACGGAGCGCTTTGTTTCATCTCCTGTTTGCACTTCATGTTTGTTGTGAGGATCTTCCAAATCAAAAAGTAAAGCCACATTTCCTGCTACATGGTTTGAGCATCTCGAATCAATGTAAAAGATGTGATCATCATCCTTACCCTTCTTCACTGATAGATTCATGATTAGTAATGAATCTTCTTGTCTTTGGTCCTCTGCATAGTTATTGTAGTCTCTTCTTCCTCTATGGCCACTTTGATAGTTGTTGTCGTTGTAATTGTTGTTGTTGTAATTGTTGTTGTAGTAGTTGTTGTTGTTGTTGTAGCCTCCATTGTATCTGCCTCTATTTGATCCATAGCCACTTCTATTGAACCCTCTTCCTCTTGAGTTCCTCGGGTTCCTGAAACATTCTTCAGTAGTATGATTAGATAAGACACATATATTGCAAGGTTGAGATGATTGGAATCTCCCCCTGCCTTGCTTTCCGCCTTTGCCTCTTCCTCTAGCTCTTCGTCTACCTGCAAAGTTTTCTTGGAAGAGCTACCTTCATCTTTGTTCTTCCTATTCTTTGACTTGTCCTTGACCTTAACTTTATCAGAATATAAGGTAGAAGTTTGATTACCTCTTGAGGACTCACCACCTTTGCTAATCTTTGCTTCATGAGTGAAGAGTTGGCCCATGAGTGTGTTGAGGTCAGGTACATGCATATCCATGTATAAATCCATGACTGTTGTGGATGACTCCCACTTGCAATCTGCTTTGATTCCATTTATGATTTGTCTAATGATTTGCTCCTCTTCAGTTACCTCTCCAATGCTTCCAAGTTGGTCAGAAGTCTCCGTCTTTGTGACGTAATCAGACACACTTTGCTTCGGGCTTTTCTTCATTGTTGTGAACTCCATCCACAATTGGTTCTTCCTTGCTCGAGTGTTGGAGGAGAAGAAAGAAGCAAGTGCATTCCAGGTCTCTCTTGATGTCTTGCACCCTTGACATGAGGTAAAAGAAAATTAGAGATTGAATTTAGAATATAGGACCTTGCAAGTGCATCCTTTGAACACCAATTTGAAAGTCTTTCCACTTCTTCATGTGATGGTTGCCCTTTGTTCCTCATGGTTGGCATTGCTTCATCTCCAGATATGAATCAATATAGATTCCTCCCTTGAAGGTAAGCCTCCATCCAGATATGAATCAATATAGATTCCTCCCTTGAAGGTAAGCCTCCATCCTTAGAGACCATGCTAGGTACTTGTTTCGATCCAATTTGTCAATTGTTGATGGAAATCCATCTCCCATGTTGGTTGTTTATGCTCTGATACCACTGTGAAGAAAGATGGTGGATGCAATCCGAAGATGAGTTGGTGTTGCTACAACCGACTTCACACCAGCCAACTGAGAATTCACAGTTGATTAGTAGACCCTTTGAGCTTCCTAAATCCACCAAAATATCAACCAAGTACATTGGAACATGTATCTCAAAAGTTTGAGTCAAGACAGACTAGTTGCAAAATGACTAGCTCCCAAAACTTGCTATTTTTGAACATGCACCTATTGGAAAAAATGAACAGTACCCTCAACCTCGAAGAAATTAGAAAAAATCCTTTTGAACATAGCAAATAGACTTAGCAAGCTTTCCAATACAAGTTAAAACACTTCAAATGATAAATTGAGCACTCAGAACGAGATTCATCAACATCAGGAACATGCCTGCCATTCTCAGGGCTCTACAGAGATAGACCAGTGAGCAGTAAAATGTAGATATCTCCCAAATTATAAATCTAATGACCATGAAATTTTATATGCAAAAACTAGACTCAAAGACCAATCCAAATCACTTTAAAACATCAAAAAGGTTGCATAGATCTTGAGATATGAGCTTCTGAAGTTACTTCTCTGAGTGAGTATAGCAGAGAACAAAACAGAGAAGTAGAGAATGATGAATGTATAAATTCACATATGATTACAATCACATTGGCAATGAAAATTTGCACAATGGGAGTATAATGATAGATCTATGGAGTAAGCTCTTCAATCTCTACAAAATGACATGAAGTGGTCACATACAAGGTGCATATTGCACACACAAGAAGACTTGCACATATCAATACCTTTCCATGAATTGTTGTTCCTCATTCAAAAATGTCTCAACATATACACTCTCTATTATGATCCATGCATGAAGGCAATATTGTGATCATGAATATTTAACCTTGATAGTTAATGTGCACATTCTATATGAATTTCATTTGCACTTCCCAAACTAGGATGTTGGTGGATCCACATTCAATTCAAAGACTGATCAAAAGGAGATAATCAACAATCAACATGTCAAATCAGCATACAGCAGTAGATCTTGGTAAGGAGTCTATGAATTCATGAGTAGAAAGAAATCAACCTATTCATTTGCTATTGATTCTCTCTCTCTCTCTCTCTCTCTCTCTCTCTCTCTCTCTCTCTCTCTCTCTCTCTCTCTCTCTCTCTCTCTCTCTCTCTCTCTCTCTCTCTCTCTCTCTCTCTCTCTCTCTCTCTCTCTCTCTCTCTCTCTCTCTCTCTCTCTCTACATACATATATATATATATATATATATATATATATATATATATATATATATCACAGGCCGTTGTCCACATACTTGCATAGGTCCTCACGCTGCACAGACCATCGTAGGATGTCGTCCAACTCATCACCTAAACAAGTCGTCACATCCTATGCAAGAACAGCAGCACCTCGCGTAGCTCTTGAGTCATAGGTCGCCTTATCTTAAAACCCTAAATCTTTGCCCTACCTCTCTATCTGAACAAAACCCTAAATATCTATCATGAGCCCTAATCCCCGGTCTTTCTCATGGCAGAAATCCTAATGATGAAAATGTTTCACAACCCTCTTTTTTCTAGGGTTTTGAAGCTTTGTCCTTAAGGTTTCGAAGCTATGCTTTTAGGGTTCTACAATGATTTGTCTATGAACATGGCAAGACTTGAGAAGAAAGATGCGGAAGAGATGATCGTTAAGGCCATAAGAGAAGCAAAAAGAGAAGCACATAAGGCACTTTATCAAGAGATGAGGAAAGCAATAGAAAGAATAAAAGCTCTTGAGGATCAAATCAAATAGTTTAAAGAAGACAGGGATGAATGGAAAGTTGAAACACACTGTTTTCAAGAAGAAATTATCCACTTGAAGATCTCCAAGGAAGAGAGAGAAATTACCAAAATAGATTATCAAAAATAACAAATAAAGAATGAATGGAGGACACATCCAAGAGCAAGTCCGATTAGAAGTGGAATCAACCATAAACAATTGGGTTGAAGTCATATGCAAAAACATTAAAAAAGAGGTAAAGGAAGAGACAATAAGAGATAAATACATCAGGGTGCAAGACACACTTGAACAGGAGAGACTTAGATAGGCCCATAGACTACATGTGAGAATCGCAGGCCTCTCTGAAGGAACATCTACCGAGGCTAATGCATCACAGATATATCGTCAGCTAGGATATAACGATAGGCCATTCACCCATGTGTGGAGCTGGAAAAGATCACATATAGCCTTGATCCCTTATATTACACATTAGGTCAGTAGAGGAGAGAATCGGTTTCTTCAAAAAGGGATCCATACTAAGAAGACTTCTAGGTGAATCTTTATTCATGGACAAGGATCTCACAAAATGCAGATAGATCACAGAAGGGCATGTATGCCGCAAATCTTACAGGCAAGGAGAGAGAAGGAAGGCTTTCTACCATGATGGTAAAGTCTTTATAGAGAAACACCCTATCGAATAGGGTTGCACGGCCTATGAGGCAACACCACACCAGGAGTCACCACTTAGGGGAGCAATGTGGAACCGCAATGGAGCACTTTGGACACAGTGGATCCAGATACATGGGACATGACCATGGGGGACTGACTTGGGATAGATATTCAACATACACCGCACTTCCGAGTGAGATACTACATTACAGCACCCTAGGTGAAGTCTTCCTCACGGGGGACTTCAATGAACACACCCAGTTATATCAGTTTGATTCATATCGTATGGAGCATCCACAAGTCATGAAGGGCAAAGATCAAGACGAGATGAAGACCACCAAGGTATCAGCGGATATGGGTCAGAACACCACCAGGTACGGCAGACATTTACTTGAGCTAGGCAGTTGACACTGTTGGCCAACCTTGAGTGGACTTACTTTCTTCCCTCACGGGAGCGGGGAAGGGAAGGGGAGAGAGAGAGAGAGAGCACTATTGACTACATTCTGGGTACCATTTCTATAGCTTCACTTATTCCCTCAATTAGTATTGGATGACGTCCACTCGATGCTGACCATACATTTATCACGTTCACACTATCGTCTCATATTCCATTAGACCTTCCTACACTCATTGAGCCACACACCAGCTCTCACATGCTTATGCACAATACTTACACACTCACCTACTCTCCCTTGACCCATAATCACCACTAGACACACTAACGTCACAGATCACCACCATCATATATGACTCAAATATATACAGTTTTCCACGCAACACACATACACACCCTCGATGCACGGGATCCATGCCCCAAAACCGTTGGTATGATAAAGATTATCGGGAGCTAAGGAAGCATCTATGGATTTTAGAACACACAGGGGATATATGTTGGAGTTAGATGTCTGCAGAAGCACGCAAACAGCACAAGGAAAAAGAAGAAGCTTGGAGCACAACACACAATACTGAATGTATTAGCACTATAATGTACAAAGATAAGTAGCTCGTTAGGGCAATAGGCATATATACAAGCCAGGGGAAAATAACCTCCTAAAGAGGGAAAAAAGTACACCAGCGGTCCTAGACACATCACTACCTAAATATATCAACAAATCCCCCCTGGGAGTGATGCAGTGAACAAGGAGCTCACACTCATGTATAAGGAAGTGCCAAGCTATGTGGAATCAATCCACAAAAGGAAGTAAGCCCAAAGCTTTGTGGAAAGCTTCAAACTTCTTCCTAAGAAGAGCCTTCCTAAAAAGGTCTGCAATGTTCTCCTGCGTGGGCACATATGCTAAGCTTATCTCCCCAGTAGAGAACCTCTCCCTAACATAATGATAATGCACCTCAATGTACTTAGTGCGAGCATGGAACACAGGGTTCCTTGCAACTACCAATGCACTCTGACTGTCAGTGAAGATGGTGATGGCAGAAGACTGACCAACACCCAAATCATCCATAAGGCATCTCAGCCACACACACTCAACAGTCGTTGTGAAAGCTACCCTATACTCAGCCTCACAATTGGAAATGGCCATAGTAAGTTGCTTCTTTCTCAACCAAGATATACATGAGCTACCAAGCATGAAGCAAAAACCACTCGTGGACACACGAGTGTCATAGCAACCAGCCCAATCACTGTCAGAAAAAGCATGCAAACCTCGCAGTAGTGATCCCCCTTGGGATAAAACAATCCAAATAGTTGGGTACCACTCAAATAGCGAAAGATACACTTAACCACCTGCCAATGCTTGACACCTAGGCAATGCATGAACCTGCTCATCAGTGAGACAGCAAACTCAATATCTGGCCGAGTAAGGCATAAGTAAATCAAGCATCCAACAGCCTACTGATAGAGAATAGCATCAAATGCATCTCAAGCATCATGAAGACTCAATTGTAAACTCGTCTCCATAGGAGTGGCAATAGGCTTACAGTCTTCAAGGCCAAAACACTATAATAATGTGTCAATATATTTTGTTTGACACAAAGCCATTCCACCATCAACTTACATAAACTGAATGCACAAATAGTGAACCCTAAATCAAACATCTCAAATGAGGCATGCAAATTAGGCTTAAAATTAGCAATGTGTGTGTCATGAGGACCAGTGAGCAGCATGTCATCAACATACACCACAATGATTAGAAGCACATCATTAGCACACTTAACATATAAGGTTCTTTCAATTGGATTGTTCTCAAAACCATGTGCAATGAGATAGGCATATATATTTTCATACCAAGCACATGGTGCTTGCTTCAAACCATATAATGCCTTCTTTAACTTGCACACCTGGTTTTCATGCCCTTTTTGCACAAAGCCACGGGGTTGGAAAACATACACTTCTTCATGCAAGTCACCATTCAGAAATGCAATTTTAATGTCCAACTGATGTACATTTCAACCATGATGAGCTTCAAGTGCACAGATGCTACAAACAGTAGTCATTCGAAAAGTAGGAGAAAAGGTTTCATCAAAATCAATGCCTCTTTCTTGTGCATAACCCTTTGCAACAAACCTAGCCTTATACTTGTCAACTACTCATGAGGTTTACACTTAAGCTTGTATACCCACTTAGTGTCAATGGCCTTCTTGCCATCCAATGTTCAGAAGCCATCCATAGCATAGCAATCTTGTTTGCATTACAGCCGGATATGTTCAGAAGGCAGCCATTCCATAGCAATCTGATGCAAACGAGGCGGAGCCTGAACGAGTACGATATGATAGAGGTGCATCTAATTTACTATCATGAAAAGTCTGCACCAACCATTTTGGCATAGTTTTTGCATGCTCAATATCAGCTATCTCATCAACAAGTGCATCATGTAAATCTGCATCAGAAATGGAATGATATGCATCATAACATGAAACCTACAAAGGTTGAGAAGATGCCTTATTAGGACCAGCACTAGGCTATCCACCCATAAAAAGTGGCAGCAAAGTATCATACATGTCTTTGGAGCTAACATATGTCTCCTTAGTACATGAAAGCAATGGTTGGATAGCATCTTCCACAAAAACAACATCACGGCTAACCAGAATGTGTTTAGTCTGTGGATGATACAGATGATAGCCTTTGCGTTCTGAACTGTACCCAACAAAAATACATTTAACTACTTTATCATCCAATTTCCTGCAATGTTGTTCAGGCACTAATGCATATGCTAAACAACCAAAACAATGGAGATGAGCAACAGATGGCTTGCGACCATGCCAAGCCTCATATGGAGTGAGATTTTACACTGCTTTAGTGGGACACCTGTTAAGTACATATGGTACACAAATAACAGCCGCAAGCCAGAAACTATGTGGTAAGGCCTGACTCTTCGTTCAGCAACTCCATTCTGGTGAGGTGTATACGGCATTGTACACTGATGTTTTATCCCATATTCAGCCAGAAATGCATTAAAGTCAAAAGACATATATTCCTCCCCTCTATTAGAATGGAGGGTGCCCACTTTACATGCTCATAAATTTTCAGCCAAAACAAAAAACTGTTTGAAGCACATAAACACTTCGGACTTTCCTTTGAGTGAATATACCCATGCATGCCTGGAAAAGTCATCAATGAAAGTCACGAAGTAACGATAGTTTCCAAAAGAAGGTGTCTGCATAGGACCACAGACATCACTATGTACAAGTTGCAATTTTTGAGTAGCCCGAACTGAACCATCTTTTGGAAAGGAGGAACACTGCATTTTGCCCAAAATGAAGCCTTCACAAACATGTTTTCTGGGTGCCTCAAAGAGGACACCATTTTGAATTTCTGCAGGCATAGCAAACTAGCAGAATTCAGATGACCAAAGTGTGCATGCCAAAGCTTTCCATCTGACATAGCCTGGGAATCATGTACCGCACATGCTGAATCATCCACAAATTTTTCATAATCTATGAGCTTATAGAGCCCATAAGATAAAATGTCAGAAGCAATAATCACATCCTCATTTGATAGATCATGATAGCATCTGACAAAGTGAAAGAACTACCATCAGTAGTAGTCAGAATGATCTTACCAACTCCCATAACAGGATAAGAGGAGTTGTTTACGCATGTAACAGTATTCCCTGTAGGGGAAGGCTTGAGTGAAGAGAAGAAACTGCGCTGCGAGGTAATATGTTTGGTCGCTCCACTATCATAGTACCAAACACCTGAGTCTATTGCAGACATGCATTGCTCATGAGAAGATGGTTCAAAACTGCAAACAATAGCAAACGCCCATTCTTCATCCTACACAAGATTAGCATACTCTATTTTCCGTGTAGAGGCCTATGCAACAACCATTTCGGCCTCTTTCTTCTTTGCCTCTTTAGCAACCAGTTTGTATAACTCTTAATGACATGATCATTTTCTTTATAGTATTTGCAAAACAATTTTTGCTTTTTTGATTTCTTCTCATCTTTGTCTTCCTTCTTCAAATGTGTAGCATTTGCAGATTTCTGCTTACTAGTAGAAGAGCTTCATTTTCCTTTGCCCTTCTGACTAGCCAGGAAAGCTTGATCTGCAACACACATAATAGACCTATTCTTCATGGATTGTTAAGGCATTTGGATTGCCTTTCATCATTAAATGAAGAGTAGAAGCAAAACTCTGATATGAGTCAGGAAGACCATTCAGAAGAGTATGCACAAGTGAAGTGTTAGGAAGAACTTCATCTGCAAAAATCAATTGTTCCTTCAAATCCTTGATCTTTATCAAAAATTTGTCCTTAGAATCACATTCATTCATGTGCTCACTCACCAATTGTTTTCAGAGGTAAGCAACACGAGCCTCATTCCTAGCCTGGTACAATGTGGTAAGTATATCCCAAGCATCCTTAGCTATTCTACAAGAGTGAATGTGAGTAATAATGGCATGTTTGATAGACAAAGCTATCAATGAATATGCTTGAGCATCTCTTCCATCCCAACGAATTCGCTCTACAATAGATGCAACAAAAATAGCAGCACGAACAAGAATCTGCAGAATATCACCATCTTGGACACTATATGCATCAGCTTCAGTACCTGTATTTGCAATACATGTACTCATAGGTGTAAGAGGACGTCTTTCAACACCCTGCACAATATTACGCAGTCCTTTTGCAACCAATACATGTCACATCATATAACCCCATAACGGGTAGTTGGTACCATCCAACTTATCCTCAACAGCCAACATACGGAATACATCACTACTTTCAGCCATGGCCAGTGACTAAAATACCTTGATGGAGAAAATTGACTGTATCTAAAAAAGTTGAACAGACAAATTTTGCTTAACCTGTAGCAGACTTCGAGACGCTTATATTGGAGAACCAAAACAGGTATATAGCTTTGGCACAAAAAGAAAATAGCCTGCACAAGCACTGTGATAGTGCATTCGAAGGTCGAAACAAGCTCAAATAACGATTTCGGCACCACAAAGCAAAGTTGTTTTGATCTTTCAAACACCCTAAGTATGCTTACCAAATTTTGTGTGATTCTGAGATTGCAACCAGAGAGGTGTCGACGATGCCCTAGATGAAGCGGTGACCTACTCTAATACCAACTGTTGGAGTTAGACATCTATGGAAGCACGCAAACAGCACAAGGACGAAGAAGAAGCTTGGAGCATAACACACAATACTGAATATATTACCATTAGAATGTACAAAGATAAGTAGCATGTTAGGGCAATAGGTGTATATACAAGCCGAGGGAAAAAAACCTCCTAAATATGGAAAAAAGTACCTCGATGGTCCTAGAGTGTTCACACATCACTACCTAAATATATCAATAACATAACACAGAGGCAGGCACAGCGACGCATGCAGAGCCTTACCCACCGCAAGTAGCGAGAAAGTATTGGGATATCTATCACTTGCTCATGAGCTGGGACAGTGCAATGGCATGGCGACACCTGAGAGAGAGGAGACAGCAGACACCCATTCAAGAACCCAGCACCTGGCATAGATATGCACATAGTCTATACGAGATCCACGACCAGCCCCCCATTAGCAAGCCAAAGAGCTCATGCCCCACTACCTCTTACTTCTTCACATCGACTATGGTGAGTCGTACCATTGCCCATCTACACCATGGCAAGGTCCACAACCAATTCGGTTCACATGTAGAGCATCTCATCTACGGATGCATGACTCTAGCACCGCTCATTGCCAACCTCTTCAACCGAGCACTGGTTGAAGGGATACCTAACTCATGGATTGAGCACACCATTGTGCCCATTCATAGGTCAAGCGATGTTATGGATCCAGCCACATACCAGACAATCATGATTGGCCCCATACTAGCCAAATTATATGGGGCAGTGCTAGAGACAGAGTCGAGCACTCTCGCCAAGAGGAAGGGTATCAAGGCCAAGACGAGTGAGGAAGATGAGATTATACTGCTTCTTTGTGGACTTCCGCAAAGCCTTCAACACAGTTCCCAGGGAGCTATGGGGGACGGGGGGCCGAGAGCACGATCGACTATATTCTGGGTACCATTCGTAGAGCTTCACTTATTCCCTCACTTAGTATTGGACGACGTCCACTCGGTGTTGACCATACATTTATCACATTCACACTTTCATCTCATATTCCATTAGACCCTCCTCCACTCATTGACCCACACACCACGATACACTTCACACACCATCTCTCACATGTTTATGCACACCACTTACACACTCACCTACTCTCCCTCGACCCATAATCACCACTAGACACACTCACGTCACATATCACCACCATCCTACATGACTCAGATCTAAACAGTTTTCCATACCACACACATACACACCCTCCACGCCGGGATCTATGCCCCAAAACCATTAGTATGATACAAATTATCGGGAGCAAAGGAAGCATCAACAGATTTTAGAACACAGAGGGGATATAACACAGAGGCATGCACAGCAACGCATGCAGAGCCTCACCCACTGCAAGCAGCGGGAATGGGAAAAGAGAAAATATTGGGATATCTATCACTTGCTCATGAGCTAGGATAGTGCAATGGCATGGTGAGACTTAAGAGAGAGGAGACAGAAGACACCCATTCGAGACCCGAGCACTTGGAATAGATATGCACATAGCCTATACGAGATCCAAGACTAGCCCCCCATTACCAGGCCACAGAGCTCACACCCCACGACCTCTTACTTCTTCACATTGACTATGGTGAGCCGTACCATTGCCCATCTACACCATGGCAAGGCCCACGACCAGTTTGGTTTACATAAAGAGCATCTCATCCATGGATGCACGACTCTAGCACCGCTCATTGAGTCATTGCCCACCTCTTCAATTGAGCACTGGTTAACGGGATTCGTGACTCATGGACTGAGCACACCATTGTGCCCATTCATAATTCAGGCCATGTTATGGATCAAGCCACATACTGGACGATCATGATTGACCCCATATTGGCCAAATTATATGGGGCACTGCTTGAGACAGAGTTGAGCACTCTTGTCGAGAGGAAGGGCATCAGGGCCTCAAGATAGGCAAGATTCAGACAAGATTACTCCACCATTGACCACATCTTCACTCTGAGATGCTTGATCGAGCAGCACGAGTGACAAAGAGGAGATTATATTGCTTTTTGTGGACTTCCGCAAAGCCTTTGACACAGTTCTCAGGCAGTAGCTCTTCAGACATCTACACAATATCGAGGCTCCATAGGAGATGATATGGGGGATCTACGATTTATATGAGAGAGTATCAGGTAGATTCAGATGCCCGGGTAGTCTATTTGATTCACTTGCTAGCACCATTGGGGTGAAGCAAGGGTGCCCTCTCTCACCCAGCCTCTTTGGTTTATACATTGAAGAGATGGTGGACTTCTTACGGCAGCAAGGAGGGAAGGGCATTGAGGTACGAGGGACCACTATCCACATTCTTTTATATGCTGATGATATTGTACTTGTTTCAGAGTCTGTAGAGGGTCTATAATATCACCTACAAAGCCTAGATGATTTCTCTACACAGAGGGTTATCAGTGAACCTTGGTAAAACCAAGGTTATGAACTTCAATACATTAGCCCATGTGAGGAGAGAGAGTTCTTTCACAGCACCACGCAGACCCATCGAGGTAGTCGAATCATATGTCTACTTGGGAGTGACATTCACAGTAGCCTCTAGGATTTCTTCCATGTCTCAAGCAGCCCATGGTCACATCACATGAGGAAACGCAACGCCAATGCTAGCTTTGATGGGGTAAGAATGTCACTAAGCATATTTTCAGGATCCCCACAGATGGGGGTTGCTCTTTGACACTTTGGTTACCCAACACTCATGTATGGAGCAGCTATATGGGGATCGGGATTAGTTGCATCATTATGGACAACATTGGAGAGGCCGCAGATTCTCATGATTGCCAAACTCATTTGCAGCCAATCTTTGGTTCCCCATGATATATCATCAAGGCAGAGCCTGCTGCATCATCGATGCTAGTAGAGGCACTCTTCCAAACAGTATGCCTATTACACAGGATCCAAAGCATGGACACAGAGCGCATCACTTATAGGACTTTCCAGGCATCACCTGACATGGCACTTGTCGGAGACATCTCCTCATGGTATGCATAGACACAGGATTGGCTTGCCCTCCATGGTTTTGACATAGATAGACTACCACTAGTAAAGTAAAAATCCCATGCCCCCACCTCCTTCTCTCCCTCCCTCCCTCCCTCCCTCCCTCCCTCTCTCTCTCTCTCTCTCTCTCTCTCTCTCTCTCTCTCTCTCTCTCTCTCTCTCTCTCTCTCTCTCTCTCTCTCTCTCTCTCTCTCTCTCTCTCTCTCTCTCTCTCTCTCTCTCTCTCTCTCTCTCTCTCTCTCTCTCTCTCTCTCTCTCTCTCTCTCTCTCTCTCTCTCTCTCTCTCTCTCTCTCTCTCTCTCTCTCTCTCTCTCTCTCTCTCTCTCTCTCTCTCTCGACTTTGCACAGGTCGCTATCGTCAGCTCTGCACAGGTCATCGGTGTCAACTTTGTACAAGTTATCAGCTCTACACATGTCATCATTGTAGGCTCTCTCTCTATCACACGATGTCGTCCACATACCTCCATAGGTCCTAGCGCTGCACAAGCCGTCATTGGCCGTCGTCCAACTTGTCACCTACACAACTCATCATAGCCTACACAAGAACAGCAGCACCTCGCATAGCTCTTGAATCATAGGTCCCCTTATCTTGAAACCCTAAATCTTTGCCCTACCTCTCTATTCGAACGAAACCCTAAATATCTATCATGAGCCCTAATCCCCGGTCTTTCTCATGGAAGAAATCCTAATGATGAAAATGTTTCACAACCCTCTTTTTTCTAAGGTTTTGAAGCTTTTTCCTTAAGGTTTCGAAGCTATGATTTTAGGGTTCTACAATGATTTGTCTATGAACGTGACAAGACTTGAGAAGAAAGATGCGGAAGAGATGATCATTAAGGCCATAAGAGAAGCAAAAAGAGAAGCACATAAGGCACTTTATCAAGAGATGAGGAAAACAACAGAAAGAATAAAAGATCTTGAGGATCAAATCAAACAGCTTAAAGAAGACAGGGATGAATGGAAAGTTGAAATGCACCGTCTCCAAGAAGAAATTATCCACTTGAAGATCTCCAAGGAAGAGGGAGAAATTACCAAAATAGATGATCTAAAAGAAGAAATAAAGAATGAATGGAGGATGCATTGGGTTGACATCGTATGCAAAAACATTAAAAAAGAGGTAAAGGAAGGGACAATAAGAGATAAATACATCAAGGTGCAAGACACACTTGAACAGAAGAGACTTACACATGCCCATAGTCACATGTGAGAATCACAAGCCTCTCTGAAGGAACATCTACCTAGGCTAATGCATCACAGATATATCATCAGCTAGGATATAACGATAGGCCATTCACCTGTGTGTGGAGAGCTTGAAAAGATCACACAAAAACTTGATCCCTTATATTACACATTAGGTAAGTAGAGGAGAGAATCAGTTTTATTTTCAAAAAGGGATCCATACTAAGAAGACTTCCAGGTGAATCTTTATTCATGGACGAGGACCTCACATAAATGCAGATAGGGCACAGGAGGGCATGTATGCCACATGTCTTATAAGCGAGGAGAGAAGGAAGGCTTTTTACCACGACGGTAAAGTCTTTATAGATAAACACTCTATCAAAAAGGGCTACATGGCCTATGAGACAACACCACACCGAGAGTCACCACTCACGGGAGCAGTGCGAAACTGCAATGGAGCACTTTGGACACGACCGGACCAACTAGAGGAGATCCTCGATATGCATGACTTTACTTGCATTACAGAGACCCACGAGAGCCCAAAAAGAGGTAGGCCTCCCACATTATAGGTTTTCATTTTCATTGCGAATCTGCATTCAGGGCCACAACAAGACAAAGTATGGCACGGGGGTTGAGGGGTGTCGCTATCATATTTAGACAAGAGATACAAAGCCGGATAGATAGAGACCTGGAGACACAATACATGTGGGTCTGCATGGAGATAACATCGGAGAACTCAGTCTACATTGCCTTATCCTACTTCCCACTAGGCGGATCCAAATACGTGGGACATGACCATGGAGGACCGACTTGGGACATAGATTCACCATACACAGCACTTCCGAATGAGATACTACCTTACAGCACCCTAGGTGAAGTCTTCCTCACGGGGGACTTCAATGACCACACCCAGTCACGTCAGTGCGAATCATATCCTATGGAGCATCCACAGATCATGAGAGGCAAAGATCCAAATGAGATGAAGAGCAGTAGAGTATCAATGGATATGGGTTAAAACACCACCAAGTACGACAGACATTTACTTGAGCTAGGCAGTCGACATCGTTGGCCAAGCTCGGGTGGACTTACTTGCTTCCCTCACGCGAGGGGGGAAGGAAAAAGGGGGAGGAGAGCACGATCGACTACATTCTGGGTACCATTTCTAGAGCTTCATTTATTCCCTCACTTAGTATTGGACGATGTCCATTCAGTGCTAACCATACATTTATCATGTTCACACTTTCATCTCATATTCCGTTAGACCCTCCTACACTCATTGACCCACACACCACGATACATGTCACACACCAGCTCTCACATGTTTATGCACACCACTAACACACTCGCCTACTCTCCCTCGACCCATAATCACCACTAGACACACGTAACATATCACCACCAACCTACATGACTTAGATCTGCACAGCTTTCCACACCACACATACACACCCTCCACGCATGGGATCCATGCCCCAAAACCGTTGGTATCATATAGATTATCGAGACCTAAGGAAGCATCTCCGGATTTTAGAACACCGAGGAGATATAATAAAGAGGCAAGCACAGCGACACATGAAGAGCTTTACCCACCGCAAGCAACAGGAATGGGAGGAGAGAAAGTATTGGGATATCTATCACTTGCTCATGAGCCGGGACACTGCGATGGTGTGGCAACACCTGAGAGAGAGGAGACAGAAGACACGCATTCGAGATCGAGCACTTGGCATAGATATGCACATAGCCTATACAAGATCCAAGACCAGCCCCCCATTACCAGGACATAGAGCTCACTCCCCACTACCTCTTACTTCTTCACACCAACTATGGTGAGTAGTACCAATGCCCATCTACACCATGGCAAGGCCCACAACCCGTTCGGTTTACATGCAAAGCATCCCTGACTCATGGACTGAGCACACCATTGTGCCCATTCATAAGTTAGGCAATGTTCTGGATCCAGCCAAATATCGGATGATCATGATTGGCCCCATATAGGCCAAATTATATGGGGCACTGCTAGAGACAGACTTGAGCACTCTCACCGAGAGGAAGGGTATCAGGGACCCAAGAAAAGCAAGATTCAGACAAGATTACTCCACCATTGACCACATCTTCACTCTCAGATGCTTGATCGACCAAGCACGCGTGAGGAAGAGGAGATTATACTACTGCTTTGTGGACTTCCATAAAGCCTTCAACACAATTCCCAGGGAGTGCCTCTTCAGACATCTACACAATATCAAGGCTCCAGAGAAGATATGGGGGATCTACGCCTTATATGATAGAGTATCAGGTAGAGATAGATGCCCTGGCAGTCTATCTGATTCACTTGCTAGCACCATCGGGGTGAAGCAAGGGTGCCCTCTCTCACCCACCCTCTTTGGTTTATACATTGACAAGATAATGGACATCTTATGGAAGCAAGGAGGGAAGGGCATTGAGGTATGAGGGACCACTATCCACATTCTTTTATATGCTCATGATATTGTGCTTGTTTCAGAGTCTGCAGAGGGTCTACAATATCACCTACACGACCTAGATGATTTCTATACACAGAGGGTTATCAGTGAACCTTGGTAAAACCAAGGTTATGATCTTCCATACATTAGCACATGTGAGGAGAGACAGTTCTTTCACAGCAGCATGTAGACCCATCGAACAGCACATAGACCCATCGAGCAGCATGTAGACCCATCGAACAGCACATAGACCCATCGAGCAGCATGCAGACCCATCGAGCAGCACGTAGACCCATCGAGGTAGTCGAATAATATGTCTACTTGGAAGTGACATGCACAGCAGCCTCTGGGATTTCTTCCATGTCTGAGGCAGCCCATGATCGCATCACGCAAGGATACGCAACGCTGGCTTTGATGGGGAGAGAATGTCACTAAGCATATTTTCAAGAGCCCCGCAGAAAGGGGTTGATCTTTGACACTTTGGTTACCCTAGCACTCATGTATGGAGCAGCTATATGGGGACTGGGATTAGTTGCATCATCATGGACCACATTGGAGAGGCTACAGATTCTCATCAGCAAATCTTTGGTACCCCATGATATCATCAAGGCAGAGCTTGCTGCAGCACCGATGTTAGTAGAGGCACTCTTCAAGACAGTATGCCTATTACACAGGATCCAGAGCATGGACAACGAGCGCATCACTTACAGGGCTTTCTAGGCATCACACGACATGGCACTTGCAAGAGACAACTCCTCATGGTATGCATAGACATTGGATTGGCTTTCCCTCCATGGTTTTGACATAGACAGACTAACACTAGTAAAGTACAACTCCCATGCCCCCACCTATTCGCTCTCCCACCAAGAGAGAAATAGGATCATTTGTGAAGAGATATGGCATACATACTTACAGAGGACATGGATCAGCGCAAGGGGGATATTGACACCAAAAATGCTTCACTACCATGAGCATTTTCTACAGATCTCAGACCTGGGCTTCATTGAGACTCCACGCTACATGCAGACATACCTACCACATCAGCTTCGAGTCGTCATTAGGCAGCTTCGAGTTTCATCACATCAACTCCAGATCGAGAGGGTTTAGGCTAGAGGAATCCCTCGAGAGGAGAGGTGGTGTCCAGCACAGTTGTTTCTTGACGCATCAAGAAACAATTCCTGACGTTTCTAACCCTGACGACGATTCCCAACAAGTAGCTGACTGGACTTTTCCAAAAATTACTCAGGCCTCATTCAACCACCATATAGATAACTGAGATTGTTGTTTACAGCCATATTTCCAATTTGCTGAATGAGTAGGAAAGTTATCTATGCTTAAACATTGCTGAAGAAGATAAAATTTCATTTAGAGCAGGTCAATTTTGACATGATTTCAAGAGGTCCAAGTTTACACAGGTTTCATAAATTCAGGATTTTGATGCCTAATGCTTCAAAATATAAGACAATTGTGAAAGCATCAGATTTTATGCAAGAAAGTCAAATTTTTGGGTGAAACTCGGGCATTTACAACCTACTAAAATTTTTCAAAAAAAACTCAAAAATTAATATTTGTGTCTTATCTTTAAATAATTGTATCATATTTGGTTCTATGCATTGTAGATGCATTCCATATATGAAAATTCACTTGAATTGCAAAAGTTTATGCCATCTTATCAAAAAATTCAGAGCTTATAATTTTTGAAATTGATTTCGAAAATTCATTTTTTCTTGAATTTCATTCTCCCCTTATAAAAAAATGGTCTCTCATTCCTCTGATATTAATTTTCTTTTTTCAAGTTAAAGAGTTTGAGAAAAAAAGGTTATGATTTATGGAAAGATAGAATGCAAGATATTCCATCCTTGAAAGATTGCAATGGTACATTTTAAAAAATCAAGTCTCCAATGACACATGCTAAATGGGTAAATTTGGATGGCTCATATGAGCTTCTTGTGGACTTGAAAGACCTTGCCATTGCTCATTATGTTTACAAAATATTGAAGGTCATTTAGGAGAATGCCACTTCAAAAAGTCAAGTGCATTTGATGAGGAAGTTACCTACCATACAACTTGATGCATCGAAGAGTGGATCAATACATCTCGCTTTGTTTTCAAGCACTTTTTCAGTGTTTCAAATGTTATGTTTGATTCAGCAGACTGGAGCTTTAATTATCAAACAATAGAATGACAGATCATTAGACAACTTGACAATGGAATCAACAAATATTTGTATGTTTTAGACAACCAAGAGATGAATTTGATCTATAGTAATTACTACACATATTCTTAAATTTTTTAGCAAAAAATTGGGCAGCATCAAATACCGTCAGAAACATTTTACCTTACCTATTAGAAGACAAACAAACGTCAAAAGTCAAAAATCAAAAACACCTCAGAAAGAACTACGGTGCCCAATGTGCCATATAGAGATAGAGAGTGAGGAGCACTTGGTTACCATATGCCCAGCGTACTCGGACCTACGAGCAGAGTTCCAAATAGAGGAGTCACTCCAATTGTGCATGACCATGGAGACCAACAAAGGATGGGGTGTTTGCTCACGGTGGCATATAAGAGACGAGATCAGATGCTAGAGCCTACACATCAGACACGGTGAGTACCTTTAGCGAGTTAGGCCACATCAGACAGACCAGCCTCCTAGAGGCAAAGGACTCGCGCTACAGAAAGCAGCAGCACAAAGTGTGACGCTGACCACGTCTGGTTGGGTACCAAAGACCACGATTGCAACTGGAGGATAATGCACACATCACGATAGCCCACAACTACATGATGAAGCACATGCGGACCACCACCACTTGGGCAGCCTTCCTCCAGGAGGTGCTCATACCGCCACCGATGAACCACATACTCCACCCACCTCCATCCATCATCAGTAGTAGGGTATACACATTCACTTCCTAATAGGCCCCCCTTGTATTAAGTGGTCATTATTTGCAGAGTCAAAGCCACGCTCCCCCTAGGCACCACTATTTTATCCCCATTACCTCCTCATTACCAGGTACAATATTCTTTGTTGTTTTCAGCCTACAAAGTTTACAAAGATTACCACACTGCTCTCTCTCTCTCTCTCTCTCTCTCTCTCTCTCTCTCTCTCTCTCTCTCTCTCTCTCTCTCTCTCTCTCTCTCTCTCTCTCTCTCTCTCTCTCTCTCTCTCTCTTCCCCCCCCCCCAAACCAGCTTCGAGTCGTCATTGGGCAGCTCCGGGTTTCATCACATCAGCTCGAGATTGAGAGGGGTCGATCCAGGGGAGTTCCCCGTGAGGAGAGGTGGTGCCCAGTATGCGAGACAGAGGTAGAGAGTGAGGAGCATTTTGTTATCAGATGCCCAGCATATGTAGACCTACGAGCACAGTTCCAGATAGAGGAGTCACTCCAGTTATGCATGACTATGGGAGACCAGCGACGCTTGGGACGCTTGGGACGCTTCCTCGCAGCAGCATACGAGAGGCGAGATCGGTCACTCCAGCCCACACATCAGCCACGGATGAGTACGCAGCAGACCATTACCCAGTTTTTTCAGCGAGCTGAGCTACATCAGAGAGGTCCATCTATAGGGCTCACGCTCTACCAAGCAGCAGCACAGAGAGCACGGCGCCGACCACGCATGGGCAGATATCATCAACCACGACTATATCAGGAGGATATCTCACGCATCAGGACAGCCTACGACCACATGATGGAGCATAGACGCACCACCACTCCATGGGTTGTCTTCCTTCAGGAGGCACTCAGACCACCCCCGATGTACCACATACTACACCCACCTCCACCCATTCACAGGTAGCTAGGGTGTTTTACTCACACTTTTACTCACATGTCCCCCATGTATTTGGTGGCCATTATCTGCGGAGTCAGAGCCACAT
Source organism: Ceratopteris richardii (assembly GCA_020310875.1). NCBI lineage: Eukaryota > Viridiplantae > Streptophyta > Polypodiopsida > Polypodiales > Pteridaceae > Ceratopteris > Ceratopteris richardii. The sequence continues at coordinate 58,605,503 of CM035431.1, read as the reverse complement.
CTCCCCATCCTTTTCCAGCTTTCTATATATCTTTGTGTCGCGATATACCTTTTATTTCATTTCATTCTCTACACAGGGTTACTACACTTGTACATGGTTTTTGTCTCATAGGCCAAGTTTGGCCTCCAGAAGACGTTAATATGACTCTCTCTCTCTCTCTCTCTCTCTCTCTCTCTCTCTCTCTCTCTCTCTCTCTCTCTCTCTCTCTCTCTCTCTCTCTCTCTCTCTCTCTCTCTCTCTCTCTCTCTCTCTCTCTCCCCCCCCCCCTCCCTCCCTCCCTCCCTCCCTCCCTCCCTCTCTCTCTCTCTCTCTCTCTCTCTCTCTCTCTCTCTCTCTCTCTCTCTCTCTCTCTCTCTCTCTCTCTCTCTCTCTCTCTCTCTCTCTCTCTCTCTCTCTCTCTCTCTCTCTCTCTCTCTCTCTCTCTCTCTCTCTCTATGCATATCATATTTGTATCTCACCTATTGAGCATATAGAGTGCATACCCATAGCACCCCAGACCCTTGACGCCAGGTATTATCCACTCCTTTTATACTCTGTTTTCTACTCACACTTTATTTTCCTTTTGGGATCACAGTGGATTGGATGATGTATATGTTTTGTCTCATAGGCCGATTTTGGCCTCTAATAGACGCTAAAAACTCTCTCTCTCTCTCTCTCTCTCTCTCTCTCTCTCTCTCTCTCTCTCTCTCTCTCTCTCTCTCTCTCTCTCTCTCTCTCTCTCTCTCTCTCTCTCTCTCTCTCTCTCTCTCTCTCTCTCTCTCTCTCTCTCTCTCTCTGCGAAGCCAGGTGGCCACTATCTGCGGAGTCAGAGCCACATCTTCCCATCCTTTTTCAGCCTTATGTATCTTTGTGTCGCGATATACCTTTTTATTTCAGTTTATCCTCTACACAGGGTTACTACACTTGTACATGGTTTTTTGTCTCATAGGCCAAGTTTGGCCTCCAGAAGACGTTAATATGACTTTCTCTCTCTCTCTCTCTCTCTCTCTCTCTCTCTCTCTCTCTCTCTCTCTCTCTCTCTCTCTCTCTCTCTCTCTCTCTCTCTCTCTCTCTCTCTCTCTCTCTCTCTCTCTCTCTCTCTCTCTCTCTCTCTCCCCCTCTCCCCCCCCCCCCCCCCAATCTCTCTCTCTCTCTCCCTCTCTCCCCCTCTCTCCCTCCCCCCCCCCCCGGAGAGAGAGAAAGTGTGTGTGTGTGTGTGTGTGTGTGTGTGCGTGCGCGCGCACGTGCGCGCGCATGTGCACGTGTGTGTGTGTGTGTGTGTGTGTGTGTGTGTGTGTGTGTGTGTGTGTGTGTGTGTGTGTGTGTGTGTGTGTGTGTGTGTGTGTGTGCGCGCGCGTGCACATGTGAGAATAGTTCTAATCGGTGGTATGAGAAAATGTAATCTCAGTTTTCTACGACTAAGAACGAGCAATGTCTTGCATGCATAAAAGAGAGATCCAACAATTCAGCAAATGATTTAGGTACAAAATCGATTCAAGGAGAGATATTCTCTATTTCTCCATACAATTGAAATAGAGATTCAAATTCAATTGATCCTATCCATACAAATCTGTTCATTCCAAAATCTATATGTAGTAGCAAGCGATAGAGATTCAAATTCAAGAGAACATCTCCATACAAATCTGATCATTCCAAAATCTGTTGGAGATAATTCGCTAGCCTTATCTCCAACTAACCAAAACGTGTGTCATCATTGCCTCTTTTTCCACAGCAATCATTTTTCCTATCATTAACAGGTTGTTCGTTTAGTAGTGTGTTACACACTATGCTTGCGGCAGACTATACATGAAGAAAAATCATATATACCAGCATTTTACGTATGACATATCCATCGATATAAACAAACAAGTAGAGTAGAACAGTGTTAATAAGAGACTATCCTCAAATTTCGATAAAAAAGAAACATCATCATAAATGAGCACATCGGAAATTCATCCTCAAACATGACAACCCTCCATAAATCATCAAACATCACATGGTAGATATCAAGTATATCAATTCTACTCAAAAATATACATGGAACTGGATGGATATCTCAGATGCATAGCAGATATCCATTTAGCCGGACTAGCTTGTCATCAGTCTCACAACAGGGAGACTTATCAACATGCTGCACATGGAATGAAAAAAACCTGTCATTGATCTCAATGAATGCAACACCAAGTAGCTTCCAAGCATTCACACCTGTTCTGAGTTCTTTAAAGTTGTCTGCCTCTCTCTCATCTCGGGAATGGATGAGAACTTGGTCCATCAGCAGATATCCAGAAGCATTCCAATTTTGATCTTCAACAATGTGATTGATACAATGATTCTCTAGATCCTTGCTCTCATGTAGTTTGCAATGACTGAGTAGAGACATCCACCCTACATGATTGTGGATGTATAGCAGATTGTAAAGTAGATCTGCTGCTTTAAGAAGAAATCCAGTTCGCCCAAGTAGATCAATGATGCAGTTAACAGGTTCAAAAGTAGGAGGAATCCCATGACTTTGTGTCATGGTATTGAGCACAGCCTGCAATCATTGCATTCCATGTGGCTGCGTCTTTGGCATTTGACTTATGAAACACACTCTGTGCATCCTCAAGATCACCACATTGGGAGTACATAGTAATTTTAGTGTTTATCAAATAACTAGTTCGTGTAACCTTACCTATAAGAATATATGAATGTAGCAGCATTCCAAGAGAGAAGAGTACCGGTGCTTGAACAAGCTCTCATTACAGTCACTCGAATTATCTGGCATTATGCCAGCACATAGCATTCTCTGGAATAGGAGCAAGGCTTTCTCAGAACAACCACTTTCAATGTGCCCTGACACGATTAGACTCCAAGTAACTTTACTCGAGTGGAGTGTTAACTTTAAGAAGGTCTCAGCATTATCCAGGCTTCTACATTTTATGTGCATGTTAATGAGACTATTAAACAGGAAAAAATTGAAGTCACAGTCGAATTCGAGTACCAAATGGTGCACCAGCTTACCTCTATTTAAAACAGAAAAAGATGCACATCCCCTTCAACATTCCCACAGATGAAGATGCATCTGGCTTACAGCCCATTTTTTCCATTGCTTGCAAAAATTCAAAAGCTTCTTGAAGATAGCCATTGCTGGCATAACTTGCAATCAAAGCATTCCATGTCATTTTATCCACGAAGAAGCATGTATTGAACGCACATTGTGCATCAAACAGACTGCCACACCTGGCATACATGTCAATCTAAATTACCCTCTATGTTTAGCTGAATTTCTATCACATACATATGTATAATTTTTCCATACTCTAGGGCTTCTGCACATGAGCAAGCATGAAGCATGCTAGCATAAGCACGTTTCCCAATCTCCAAGCCTTCTTGTTGCTGCATTTGGCAGAAAAGTGCATAAGAGTGTGATAAAGATCCACAACAGGCATATCCATTAGGCATCACTCTCCAAATGACAACATCCCCATCTTTTTCCTTTGCATTAAATAATTCAAGTGCACCATCGAGTCTAGAACATTTTACTATACATGTTAATCAAAGCACTTACAATGAATGGATCGCTTTCTGAAATACACTCAACAGACATTATATGGATAATCTTCTATTGTTGTATGGAATCTGCATATGAAAATGTCTGCAATAAACTCATAAATGTCACATCGTCAAGGAGAAAACCTTCAGCTTGCATTTGATTAAACAGTTGTAAGTGTCTGAGATATGAGACCATGTTGCTTAGAACCCTCCAACATTATATTCCATGTCACTGTATCTTTCTGCAATGATGAATTGAAAACGTTAAATGCATCATTAATACTATTACAGTTGAGATACATGTTTAGGATGCCATTGAGAAGAAAACTCTGAAAAGCAATCCCACTTTCAAGAATCTGAAATGAATACACTTACCTAGTGCTAAAACGCCTGCATTTGTATAGGCATGGTGTTGCTACAAAGATATGTCCATCTGGCTGGATGCCAGATTTCAAAAACGTATCATACAAGTTAAGTGTGTTCTCGTACAAACCATGTCTAGAATGTGCCATTGCTTCGCATTCAAAGACGTTTGGGTCTCGCAGTTTAGATAAGACCTGAAAAGCCTGTGACAAGGCCCCACATGCTGCAAAACAAGGGATGAGGTTGTTGCTTTTGTCACCAATATTTTTGAATGAGAGTCGTTATTCTTCATACACCGAGTTACGATCGCAAGCCGATGCCCTGCGTATCCCCAAGTATACTGTAACCAATTCACTTTGTCAGCATGCTATGCTAAACGTGAGAAAGGCGAACAATTAAATAGACAAACATAGAGAAAACACGACCTGAATGAGAGCTCTGGTTCCACCTTTGATCGCACCTTCGCTTGCCTGAGAAGGTAAGTTTTCATCATCGCCTGCAATAGGGCAAAGGTAGAGATCTAATCCAAGCACAGATGTTTATAGAAGGCAAACATTCACTCAAAAGCCCCAAATATGAGTGTACGATTTAGGGCGAACTTGCCATACACGTTTCTTCATAAAAAATAGTACTTAAGTTTTCATAAGAGTAACCACCAATGGCCTAATACCAAAAAGAGGCAGAGAGTCTCTTGTGCCCTTTGCGACTTCTTGACATAACCATCAACGAAGGAGCCACCATTCTCTCCAACCCCCACCATGAAGAACCTAGAAAGAAAGGACATCTAGCCAAGCAGGGTGAACAATCCAACAGTCAAGGGAAGGCAAACACTCCAAGAAGGTGCATAAAGAAAATCTTTGTTCCCCTCAAAGGAGCAAGCAAGAAAGGAGAACCTCTTTTCCCCCATCCTTCAACAACATTTGACCTTCTCAACTCCCAAATATTGATATTTCTTTAGCTTTTCTTCTCAAACCTCTGCCTTAACCTAACCTCCCTTTTTTCTTTCTTTTTCTTAATCTTCCAATCAGGCCCGAAAAAAATGGGGTTTTTTGTTAAGTTGAACTCACTTTGCACTCATATAATGACATTCCCTTTCAATTTCGCCGCGTTTCTAGCTCCAGCAGCCACCTCTTCAAGCTCTATTAGCCGGCCATAATCTAAGTTGTGGACACTCACAAGACAAGAGAGCTTTGCCCTCTTGTTTTCCTTGGCGCACTAACATCCATAAGCAATTTCAGCGCCCCCATTTGTTGCTCCACCTCATGCATGGCTCCTCCTCTTCATGAAGCTTTCTCTAAGCATTGTGTTGCCTATGAGAGAGTGAAAGACAAATCAAATGTATGTCGTTGGCATTGCAAATATTTTGGGAGGATTCAAACATCTAGTATCACACGTCTTCTTATCCACCCTTGCAAATTGGGAGGAGTGTGCTCCATGCACCAAAATCCCCGATAATATATATGAAGAATGTCGCCGCAACTACCTTTCATTAAAGAGGAGAAAGGGATCTTTTGCTGAAAATGAAGTGGTTTCACCAGATTGTGTCGACTCCGAAAGAGGTAATTGTCCATCTATTTCTATTGGTTCACCTTCGGTGGCACCCACAATGAGTTCATGTGAGCATGATGAAGTGGATGTGTCCAAGAAAACTAAGGGAATGGGCACTAGTACAAGCTCACGACAACCTACTATTGCACATGCATCGGGTGGTGTATCCGGCACTATAACTTTTCTTAGAGAAAGACAAAGGCTTGCTGAGCTTGAAATTGCACGAACTTTCATTGAATGCAATCTTTCATTTAATGTGCTTCGGTTGGATCGATGGAAATGCATGTGAAAGCAATAGCTAATGTAGGCCCGTGTGAGGGTTGGTATGGAGTTTCATACAATGATATGAGGAAAAAAGAGAGAAAGAGAGGAGAAAGAGAGGATTGATAAATCCTTAGAACCCGTGTGTGCCGGTTGGGTTAAATATGGATGCTCTATTCTCTCCAATGGATGGAGTTATCGTAAAAAAAGAGGGATTATTAATATTCTTGTATCTTGTTCTCTTGGTACTTATTTCTTACGAGCAGTGGATGCGGTGTGTGTGTGTAAAATTATTATAATTAACTTGTTGCTAACATGATTTTTTCTTTCCCATAGGTTGGCCCTCAAAATGTCATTCAAGTGGTGATCGATAATGCTTCAAATTGTGCATCTATGTGAAGAAAGTTAGAGGAGGAGTTTCCATCCATAGTATGGAGCCCATGTGCTTCTCATTGCCTTGATCTTCTTATGGAAGACATTGGCAAGTTGGAATGGATCAAGAGCACTATTTCAAAAGCTACATCCATAGTTGACTTTATCAACTCCAAGCTGAGGGTTCTTGCTATATTTCGATCATATTCGGATAAGCAGTTGAGAAAGCCATCAAAAACACAGTTTGCGGCTATGTGGATACTTTTGGATCGTCTTTATGAGGTTCAAAATAAGCTTCAAAAGACGGTAGTCTCAGAGGAGTTTAAAGAATGGATGGACGGAGAGCCCATTGCACAACAACAAGAGGCAAAGTCTATCCAAAGGTTATGCTTGAGGGAGTCATTTTGGAAAAATGTTTATGGTATTATTGCTACAATTTTACCTTTGTATAAGGTATTGCGTATGACGGACATGGAGGGTGCCACAATAGGTGTTCTCTATCATTTTATGAAAGAAGCAATTGAGGAAATAAAGAAATGCACAACTCTTGATGAACCATGTGATCTTTCATGGTAATTTTATATTCTAAGTATTTATGAGTTGACGCTTGAGTTAGCCTTTAAATTCCCATTTGAAAATTCATACTAAATTCTAATCAATCTTTATGTTTTTATGGCTCTTCATGTAGTGATATTCTTGATAGCACACCCAAAAGAGATGATATACTCTATTTGGTGGAGAAGAGATAGAAGTGGATGAAGAGGCATATTCATGGTGTTGCTGCCCTCTTGCACACGGCCTTTAAGGAGGCTTCATTATTCATGGACACCACACTTTTGGAAGATAGAGATACCTATCTTCCAAAAATTCTATCTTGTGAGCAGCATGCTACTTTTTTGCAAGAATTCATAAATTATAATGATCAAAGAGGGATTGCATTAGCCTCACCCATTGTTTGGAAGAGGGATTCACTAGTGAAGCCTCTTTTTTGGTGGGAGAGTTTTGGCTATCAAATGCCTCTACTCCAAAAGATAGCTATGCGAGTTCTTGCACATGTATGTAGTATGTTCGAATTTCAAAATTCTAACATATCAAATGATAAACCATTTAGATGGTTTTTTGTACTAATTTGTTTTCTTTTGTTGTATTTTTTGTGGTAGGATTGCTCATATGGAGCATGTGAGAGGAATTGGTCTGCCTATTCCCTCATCCATACCAAAATACACCACAAACTCAACACAAAACAATTAGAGAGACTCACATATTGTCGCTCTAATTTACGCATGTTACGGACCATGCACCAAATGCCTATGGCACGTCAAGTAAGTACTAAGTATTAAGGATCATAATCCATTAGTACATACTACATACTAATTTTCAATTTTAGTGTTTCTTAGTTTATGTTTATGGTTTGAATCTTGATATGACAATGGACATATCACATGTTATTGATCATATTTTTTGTGTTTTTTGTTTGTTTTTGAATAAGTGAATGTGGATAGTCTCAAGCTCTCACTTGAGACACTTAAAAGCGTTCAAAAAGAGAGGTACAGAAGAAAAACAAATTTTCTGTGATTTATATTTAGAGCTTGAGGAGATTGATCGGAGAGTGAATCGTACTCGATCTCACTCAAAGGTCACAATTCGTGCATCACGAAATCAACAAAGGCGTGGGCATTCGACTTCCACTTTTGCATATTCATGAAGAGGGTCCGGTAGTAGATCAGCTCCATCGGGCATGGAGGATGAAAATGAGGCCATCGAATCTAGAAAGCCATCTTATGATGATGATGGCAATATTATTAGTGATGGAGATTACGAAAATGTTTCTATCATGTCCTCTAGTGAAGAGGATAATTGTACATCTAGTGATGAGTTGTGAGTCGTGACTCATGAGCATTATGATCATTGGTGATTCATACATTTGACATTGATGATTGATCATTGATCATTGGACACTTCTTATTTGCATGTGTTGCTAGTTTTGTCACTTTTGTTTTGAATATGAGTTATCTATCATGAGATGTATCATGTTCTAAATTCTCTAAAATCTGATTTTGTCAGGCATATGAATATTGCACATCTTTGACATTTATGAGATTTAAATTATGGTATATGCATTCAGCACGAATTTTTATGTCTCATAATTCACTGATTCTTAAATTTGGGAAAAGTTAGAACTTAGGAGTTGACATGTTTTCTTAAATCTGAAATTTGAATTGTCTTCAACCTTGAATACTTATTACTTATTATTACATACATGATACTACATAGTACAAGTAACAATGTATATGTACATATTATATATACAAATTACAATGTATATGTACATTCTAGTCTCTAGAATCTAGATATGCATCTACATTGCACATGTACATCTACATGCACATTGTACATGTACATTGTACATGTATTGTATGTATCGTACATGTACCCCAAAATTTACTAGTATGATCCCATACCGTACGAGAACCGTATAGCACGCATCGTACTGGACTGGAAGTGACTACTATGGCCTATAGCTATGTAGGTGGCCATCACCACAGTGGTAAGTGTCCCATATGTTGAGATATAGAGCTCAACATGTGATGATCAAGGATGGCATGTACCACTTTAGCTTTTTAATATGTATAGTGGTTATGTAGATATATGTCAGGGATACTTTCACTCAGCTTCACCATATTTATCTACCGAGAGTGATGGCACATTTACTTCTTGCCAACTCACTCATTCATGAACATTAAGGTTTTCTTTATGTATTGCTCCTTATATAATTGTACTAGTTGTATTGTCGTAGTAGTTCATTCTTGTACAATCTCATTATGTAGCAAAAGAAGTAGAAGAAGAACGTTCTTCCATGTCTCAAAATGTGTGTGCTCCTCTTGAGTGTGGGTGTGTGAGAGCTCTCTTCGTTATCTCCTGTCTCTTGACAACATACCACCACATCCACACCAAATCGGGTATACAAGTGACTCCCCCAAAAGTGTCATCCAAGTATGCATACTCAACGATATGTACAAATGGGCCAACAAATCCTCTTTATAGAACTTGCTCATAGACATGGACCGATACACACTGGTGGATCCTCTCCCATCTATTCCAACATCTACAAATGCCCATCCAAGCGTCCTGGAAGCGAGGACAACAATGTTCTATAAAGAGATCTTTTCCTAATCATGGTTATGAAGAAATATTTATAACTAAACGCCTTCACTCATGCCATGTTACTGAACAAATCGAAAAATGTGATCCTAAATCATCACTAAAAATCACACGACGACAAAGGTATTTCTTAATGCAACGAGGACAAATTTAGTAATAAGCTAGAGGATGTCTAAGTAAGCCAAGCACTCTTAGTGTGTGCCAATACTCAAGGGACTTTAGTAGTAGAATCTTTCATAACTGTTAAATCATTTTGAAGTCTCTAAGTAACCAAATATGGTCATACATTTCTCAAGAAAGTTCACAAGGATGACCATAAAGAGACCTTTATCTCATCATGGGTATAATTGAATGCAAATTGAACGAATCAAGATCCTATTGAGATTATTAGTGAACATTACATCAAGGCAAAGGTTTTTTCTTCATGAAACAATAACAACATCGGTAAGCAAGAGAATGCCTTCCTACATAGATAAGCAAATATTCAAAGCATCTTTCATTGCACCAATTTTGTAATGCAGTTTATGGTCTTGAATGCAAAGGAATACAAATCTCTTTCTTCAAGAATTAATATCCTTCACGAATGAATTTTCTATTCGTGATGTTTCTACAAGCATCTTATATTCCTGCTGGCAATATTCATGATGGAAAATTTGAGTATTGGGATGTATTGTGTGTGCATATAGGCACTCTTTATTATGTCTTCTTCATTCATGCCATCTACGTGCAATTCTTTATCCACCTTGTTAATATAAAGAAAAGTTGAATTCTCACGGTTTAAGGCCCACATTTTTTGCTTGTATCTCTTATAAATTATGCTTTGGAAGCTATTCCCATTGGTCTTTCGCCCTTTGCTTGAGCTTGGTTCAAATGTGAGTTGTTTAGCATTGAATGTGAGTTTTTGGACATAGGATTCTTGTTGGTTATAGTCTTTTTTTAGGCCTCCATATTGTTTGAAGAGGGCTCATCTATGACTTTGTTTTCTAAGATTTAATTGCCAACTTCGCATCAACTTAGCATTGTCTTCCAATTTAGCATCAACTTCCTCCTTGGATGCCTAAGTGGATCATTGATATTCTTTCAAGATTGATATTTCACTTCTTGGGAATGAAGAGATCATTTGTGTAAGAAAGCAATTATGCAAAGCAAAAAAGGTGCAATATGCAAGAGAGGAGATATAGTTGATTTCAAAATTTCATTGCTAACAGAAAGTACAAAGATGATGGCAATGTCAATCCATGCAATCTCAAAATAGTGCTTCAATGGCAATCTAGACAACTCGAGGGAGGAATACAAAGTAGAGGCATGTTAGTTAAACTCGATGTTTGCGCTAATGCAAAAGTCATCTATAAATAGGCCGATGGAGAGGTGCGGTCTTTTGCAAATGGTTAGATATGGGCAATTGGACGTAGGAGCCATCATTCATAGTGGATTACTGTCCATAAGCGGTTTAGGTCGATTCAACCGACTTAACAAATATGAATGACTCCTTAGTCAAACAAGAAATATTAGAAGGATTGTTAATACCGTCAAGACCGGAGTGCTTCCCTCGACGTGAGGACTCTTGGCCCCCTTAAGGCCCACGCCAAGGCTGCTCACCAGGGTAATGCACGATTGGCTTCTCCTCATAATGGGGTCTTACAAAATGTGCAATACAACATACAATCATGAGTGATAGACATTGGTCACATACTAAAAATTGGTATTTCTTAATTATGCATGGTGGACAATTCTGAGAAAGGCATCGAAGCTTCCTAATAAAACTCCTCCATTCGAGGTATATGTATACTTCCCCTATATCCTCATGTTCCATTGCCGAAGTTAATTTCGAAGGGACTGCCCACCTCCCGTAAAGCATAAATTTAATACCTGTTGGAAGCATCAAAAGATAGAAGTTATACTACATCCCATAATAATATAAGATATTTGTCATCTCCACCCACACACACAATATTTGTAGAGAAGCTCTTAATGTCTCGCCAGCCTTGACAATATCATCCCATTTATAATATGCAATATTCATCAGTTCGACCCACACATAAGACATTTGTAGGGGAGCTCTTTTTTGATATGATGCATATGCATGACATAAGCAGTTTGTTCGATTCTTTGCATAGTGCAAGAATTCTTTCTTCTTGTGCTACACGGAAATTCAAGCACACACACACACACCCAGCCACGACGGGCAAATGGAGAACCCCCTAATCTCCAAATTTCAGCTGGAGGTGCATCGAGGCTAGACGGGACTCGAACCTTGGACCCCACCCAAGCGTTCAAGCACTTCGCCGCTACACCACATCCCCTCGACAAGAATTTCCTCTGTCTTTCTTCTTTGAAAATAAGTTCAAAAAGTCCTTGTCCAGGATAGAAGACCTGTATAACCCCTCTCTTTAAATGCCTGACTGAGATCTTCAGCTAGTCCCATGGCTGATGGCACTTCTCTCAGAGCACAAATTAATATTCCCCTGGTATGGAGGGCAAGAACTTTATTGGCATAACTTAAATGTTGTAATTTCACTTTACAATCAACTTGCATTGATAGTCTTTGTCAGAACCCTACTGAGGGATGTTTCTCACAGCATCCTGAGTGCTGGTATTGATGATGCATAAGGTGAGGCACTGTTCCCGATCTCCACAACATCTAGGTCACTAGGGGTAATCCACAGTAACTGCAGCAGCTGCACAAAACCCACATATGACAAGCCATAGAGAATATACAAAACCCCTAATCTCTGCAAAACCGACTGCATGAAACCCTAATATGCACGTGCAGTTGACACAGCAGGCTGTCAGCCCAAGGGATGCACACTTTCCTGCATAACTACCTAGTCATCTCAAACAGAAACATTTTATGCAGTAAAGTTCAGAAAGAAAATGGTCCTTTTGCAGTTACACACCTTCAAAGCACAATACAACAGCAGTGCATCTCTACTATAGGATCAAAAAATTTTGGAACCGAAATTCATAAACATTTCAGGCCATTTACATGCACGAAACCAGTATCTCTTGATAAATTGTCTCTGGAAGGATCAAAGAATAACTCTTGATGGTTTTCCAATCAACCTCAAGAAAAATATACATTGCAAATTCTTTTCCCTTCTTTCTATTCAATTCATTACACCATATTCGACAAGTAGGAAGCATGAATGACTCTGTTTGGGTTAACACAGATTCTTGGCATTGACAATTTTTTGTGAACAGTCCGTTTAAAACTCGCATCAAACATATGGAATTACAATGCAAAAACAGAAGAAAACTCCACACATGTATTGTGGGGACTAGTAACTACAACAAAGATGGCACATGAACCATGAAACTAACCACAATTGAATTTAATCATCAAGCATTTTGGTCCAATCATAGGGATCCCAAGCCTCTTGAAAATTTACAGCTGTCTTTTTCTGTTGGTCAAAGGTTTGTAATTTTCGTTTCCTGTGCATGTCCTCTTCTGGCAACTTTAGCATGCCAATCACCACGTTACGCCCAAAATTTACATTGAATTCCCTTTCATTGTCAATGACATGGACATACCCAGCCTGAAGCCCAAATTCAACATAAAAATATGGAAAGTTCTTTGGAATAGATCCCCGTAACCCTTTGGTACTCGTGTCAATCAGCTTCTTGGCATCATGTTGGCTCCATTCATCTTCTGCTTCATCAATGGCCTGTAGGATAGGATAGAAAAAACAGGAGTTAATCAAATAAATCAGCTAAGAGCTAATTTATGGTATTTTTGTTTAACTCTATATCAAACAGTTCATAAAGACCATACAAATTATGACAAAAGTTGTTGTGCCAGAGAACCTTAATACCTTTTTGAAATAAAGTGGAGCTTGTTTTGCTTTATCTGGAGGTAAAGGTATACACTCAACAAGACAATGTCGACGTTGTCGCGACAAATTGATTGCTGTCTCCATGAATATAACATCTCTATTTCGCTTTGAAAACATCTGAAGCAAACATTTTTTATAATTTCGCATCTCCTCCCACACATCCTCATCGACATTGCGTGATGCACCTTCATGCTGTTATCAAAACTTGTAACAATGAATAAACCAAAGCACATTCTCAGAACTGCAACATAATAAACTGACACTTAATCATACTTGCATAGGAATAATAAGGCAGTGTCCATCAACAAGGGGCTCCCATGGAGGAAGCATAAGATAACAAGAATTAGCGATGGAGATAGTCAGATGTTTAGGACGTGATTGATTGTTGAAACAGAACTGGCAACGCTCCTCTTGCGTAACAATTCGTTTGTATGAATTAATGGCATCTCTTGCTTCTCTCTCTTCTGCTGCTACCTGAGACAGTTTTCTTTTCGACTTCTTTGAATTTGTCCCCAAAATACTGCCACTTACAGTTTCATACTCCTCATCCACAATGGTAGAGTTATTGTAATCCTTATGCTGCAGAATGCTTTCCACGAGCCTTGCATCTCCATCATCACCCTTTTTTACTTTGTGTTTATGCTCACTAACAATGCTTTTAAAACTTTCTTTATAACCTTTGTGATGGTTAATGGCTCTTTCCCTGCTTATCCATATTTCAGTTAGATGATTTATTGTCATACTTAAATTACATGTTTCTATTCAGAAGATGTGATTGTGAACTTTGAAAACATATATACATCAGTACCTATTTTCGAACTCAGGTTGCCCTTGGAATTCTTTTGGTTTCCCTTGTTTTATCTGCAGCTGATTCTGAGTGATACAAAGGAACACTTTAATAAGCTTCACTCTTTATCAAACTTGCCTATGCCAAAGATAATAGAAGCTACTTACCATTAGTTCATCTGCTTCTCTTGCATTCCCACGCAATCGCAGCTGAAGAGCTTTTGCAGCCACTTGATTTTCACTCAGACCTGACAGCATATCAGTAGATAAATCCACAGAAGTCGTCAACCTATCCATCTCAATATGATCATCACTCTGATCGCAGGCTCTGTCAGACAGATGGATGGCGTTCTCCTCATTAGCAATCTCCCCTTGCTTCTGCTGATTTTGCGCAAACTGTTGCAGAAAACTCCCATCGTTTTTGTATTTATTCAGCGCAGAAACAGCTGCATGGAAAATTT